>WUAW01038587.1:8715-19498 GCA_017165845.1 Thaumetopoea pityocampa | reverse complement strand
TATATATATATATATATATATATATATATATATATATATATATATATATATAAATAAAAGTAACAAATAACTAACACAGATTGTGTTTTTATATTTTTATGTCCTCAGATATCTTTTGTTCAATCAAAATCTATCTGCGACCTCCAAGACGCCTGTCAAGCGTGGAGATTATGGCAAATCCCCCCTTTTTAAGGAAAAGGACCGTGACCAGCAGTGGGCTTTCACGGACTGGTGATGATGATAAATTATCATTAAGGTCGTGGCCAATCAGTAGATGCAGACAGCTCATCGTTGCTGGCGATCATTAGGCGAGGTCTGTCTCCAGCAGCGGACGACGTCTGTGGACTGATATGATGATGAGATGACTCATAGTCGTGCATCACAATTGTACGTATGTCACGTTTGTTTTTACTTTGAGAACCCTTACCACAATACGTCTCGTACTTCATCGGTTTTACATTCAGTAGTTAATATCTATATCATTCTGCGCGTATCGCGATTGTTAAAACTCTATAATACAAAACGAGTACAGGGCACTCAGTTTATTAAGTACTCTTCTAAGACCATAGAAAACTGACGGCATTGAGAGTTCTGAACTTTAAAAAAAGAGTTCACTGAACAAATAAAACTGAACTCTATTCTTAATACTATAAAAGATATTGTTAACGCAAATATAACTTGGTAACTTTTCTGATTTTCATACGAGTTCATCAAGCAAGAATAGACTGTATGTTGTTCCTAATTAGAATTGAATATCGTCTGAAATTAGTCTGCTCAGTATTCAAGAGCCCTATGGAGTGAATGGTATTCAATACAATGGTCTATTATCGCATCTGTTACAATGCCGATTTTGAAGATTGTACAAGAGTTATGAGTTTATAATATTTAATTATATGACTAGGTTTAGTGGTTTGAGTGAAGACAACAGATTGTGTGTTAACCTGTTCAGATTCTTGTGTATGAGAAATTTCGTAATTGATAAATTTCCCAAAAGAATCTTATAAAGACTCTCTCTAGGTTATTTTGTGCAACAAGTGGGATTCCTACCCACACTGGACTTTCTAGTTCATGGTGGTCACTCGAAAACCTGTTAACACCTTAATTTGATCTTTACGTCTTTTACAGATATTTTCGTGTCGAATTTTGTTAGTCAAAGAAATTTATTTATTTACTTATTCATTTAAACTCCTTATACAATGTATGAAAGCGGACTTAATGCCTGAGGCATTCTCTGTCAGTCTACCTTTGCTGAGAAAATGAAGCAGGTGCAAAGACATTGACAAGTACAAACATACCAAAGAACTATACATTTCGAATATAGTTCTCTATATAGAAATATCTAGAGTGAATCACAGATGGTTCAAGATGCTAATATTTATGACTAGTCACAACTGTTGTTTATCACCGGAAACTCCTCAGAGTAATTTTGGACGAGAATATATTACGTAGCTTCCCGAACGCTGCTTAGCAGAGTTAGGTTCGTTTGGTGAACTATAAGAAACGGTTGTCAAAATAGATATCATTCAACTGATGGATGCTGCGTAGGTAGGTAGGTAACTGGTACAATGAGGGACAAAAGTACACAGTCCGTGCCCACCGGGGCACAGTAGCACCATTGTTGGGATGTATTGTGCGTGTCAGTAGGATTACTGACGAGAACATCCCCAGCGCAAAGGCCGAACGGCGATACAGTCGTGTGGACAAATTTAACAATACGTTGATTTAAAATTAATTTTACAATTATTTTTAGTACCCTGTCCTAATAACAAAAAAAATTAAATAAAGAAATCAATGGCTCTCAAACTATTTTAATAAAATAAATACGGTGGGTATAATTCGACTGAATTAAAAAATATGCCTTCTTATGTAAAATAGTCGCTTTTGTAGTACATTTTATATTATTAGCATGCTAAAATTCATTACGATTTTCAATCATAGCCTTTAAGTTCTTTTTAATATAAATATATATTTATACCTATAAGTAACATATGCGTAAAAAAGTTATAAATTATACTTAATAAAATAAAAATGAGTGTTTTTATTTTAATAGCAATATATAATTACAATTAAGAGATGTACTTACCAGGATAATGAGTAGCAGCGTTATCCTGATATCCAGTCAAATTGAACTCCATCTCCAAGACGCCTGCCAAGCTGGGAAATTATGGCAATTCCATTCTTTTTAAAGAACAGCCGCATCTCCAACTGTAGACTTACACGGACAACTTAACAAGAACAGGTGACGTAATACCTGAGATATTTCACCAGTGTATCTTTGGGTGATGCTGAGAGATTTTATTGGTGGTGTAGTGGTTATAGACACGACTTATAATCGAAAGGTCGCGAGTTCGATCCCGATTCCGTATCACTGAGTTATTTTCTAATTCATGTATGGTCTACATTGTAGACAACGGACAAGGAAAACTTCGTGAGGAAACCTGCATGCCCAACTTGCATGCTCGTATGGGTGTGTGAAGTTTACCGATCCGCACTAGGCCAGCGCGGCAGAATTCGGCCCAATCCCCCTCCTGATCAGGAAAGGTTCGCGTCCCTGTAGTGTGGACAAATATGGACTGGGGATGGCGATAATATCTGTAGTTACAAAAATGCACACGCGCACGCACTCACGCACGCATGCACGCACGCACGCAAGGATGCATGTATGCATGTAAGTACACACACAAATAAATAATTGATATACTGCCATTTCTTCATTGGTCTTGATGAGCCTAAGGAGAATCGAAATAATAATGCGACTGAATGTGTACTGAAATTTATTTATATTTCATAAATAAATTTCAGTGGAAACTCGAATTGCATCGTTTTTATCCGACCGCACAAGAAGGAGGGTTATGTTTCACGAGTGTATGTATATTCGCTCATCCAATAGAACAATGACGTAATTACATTTTTGCAATTTATCAATAAAATTATTTTGTAAATCATATCGTTTATCATGATTTTTCGTAATTTATTTATAGATTATAGTATTAATAATTTGAGCATTCTCGAAAAAAAATCCATATTAAACAACAAATCATCCAATTTAAAAACAAAATAAAATTTTAACTTTCTTACAATTACGTCATTATTCTTTTGGATGAGCGATATGTATTTTTTAGCACGGTGTGTGGCCTAAATGACTTGATGGATTTCAGCTTGAGAGGTGTCGTTAGATTCCCCCATTCCATGATGATGATGGGGTTCGGTAAATAAATGACTTTATCGTTGAATATTTTTATCGTATTGCCCTGTTCACTCGCACAGCCCTGATAGATTTTAGACGATTAACCTAAGGATCAAAGTGACTCTGGGTATATTAAAAAATATTGTAAAAAATTTACATGTTTCATGCAGTCGGTTTTTTTTCAATAATTAAGCTAGTTTTGTAAATCATTTATTACTTTTAAGTAATTAGACTTTTATATCTACACGAACAATCTATTATCTCGTACAGTAACTGCATTGTGTGCGACTGTACTCACAATATTTGTTCAAAATATTTATTGGTCAGATTATGACGGATTTGTATCAAAATATATATAATAATGCGGGATGATCCTTTGAATGCGACCCCATAAACCCTTTGTACGAAATTATCAGGCCCTATGATTTATGGTGCAAAGAGTACGTAAAGGGTATGTTTTGAAAATATTATTGGTAAATAAAGTTAAATTTACTCACCATGGAGAAATACCTATCGTCATAGTTCATCATTGAGGATAATAAATAACATATATTTTATATCTTATATGTCATATTTATTAGACATATTCAGTAGGTAATTTTTTATATCACCGATGTGGTAAAAGACCTTGTTGCCCACCTGACTGTTGATACAGTCGCCTGAAGACAGAAGATATAGTATCTTCTGTATGTCTATCACCTCAATTGGTGGGCACCTCACTGAAACTTTACTTCTTTACCGTATTATTCCTCTTCTTCACTCTAAAATATTAATATATACACTCACGCCGGTATCCCCTAAGGGTAGGCAGAGATCCTGACACACCTCTCTCGCCTCGTCTCATCCTTTTGTTGATTAAGCGCGCTACGAATTTAACTTTTTTGAAATAAGTTGATGATTTGATCAAGTTAGGTTTTCCCGGGCGCCCTCTTCCGACACTTCCACTCACGTTTGCCCGGTATATTCGTTTCATCATTCGAATCTCATTCATAATTTCCAAATGACCCAAACATGGCAGTATTCCTTTCTCGATTTTTCTCACCATATCACACTTTAACTTACACTGATCTCTTATCAGGCTATTCCTCGATCGATCGGTCAAGGTGAACCCACACATACTCCGTAGGGAACGCATTTCCACCGCATTCATACGACTTTCGTTTTTCTATTGCCCTAATAATAATATTCTAGACATATGACTAGGATGTTTAAGATAATATTCTGGACAGACATATTAATCTAGCAATAAACTAGGATTTCCTGTATCTTGAATACTAGACGACGATATACGTACATAGACGAATATATAAATAAATATACGAGGTTATTCTAAAAGAATATAACAGAACTATTCTTTATTTATTTATTTAATACCTACCAGCGCTGCCATTTTTAGAACAGGTTATTTGCTATGAAATGACTCGGGTACAAAAATTTGTGCTCATCGCACATGAGTTTGCTCCTATCGAGACTCGAACCTGCCCCCCTAGCCAAGTTAACATTCGGCAATAATTATCGCTAATAGAAAACGAAAAAAATGTATTGGAATGACATTTCCGTTCGATAAGTCACGTGCGACTTGGCGATTAGAAGTGTCATTCCAATATTTTTTTCGTTTCTATTAGCGATAACGATTGCCGAATGTCAACTTGGCTAGGGGGCTGGGATCTATTATTTTCATCATCA
The DNA here is from genome assembly GCA_017165845.1 of Thaumetopoea pityocampa. Lineage (NCBI taxonomy): Eukaryota > Metazoa > Arthropoda > Insecta > Lepidoptera > Notodontidae > Thaumetopoea > Thaumetopoea pityocampa. Next base: position 14,625 of record WUAW01038587.1, on the reverse strand, counting down.
TTGTCATCATCGCACAGACGTCCACTGCTGGACAAAGGCCTCCTTTAACGATCGCCACACTGAGTGACTATGAACTGCCTGCATCCACCGAGGTCTGTCCGTGACCTTCAGGCCATCGGTACACCTGGTCGGGGGTCTACTCGCACTACGCTTTCCAGTTCAGGGTCGCTACTCCAACACTTTGGGACTTCATCGGTTCTGCGAGCAGTGCCCCGCCCACTGCCACTTCAGTTTTTGCAATCCTTTGAGCCACGTCGGCGACTCTAGTTCTCCTGTATTCCGATAATCTTAATTTAAGTTTTATTGTTGTGAAGGAAATGGCTGTCTGAGGGCTTTTGACTGATTACTACCTGATATATTACTACCTTATTTGTTGCGCCTGTAGCAGAATGATGTTGATGAAGACATCAATGATCACGTAGGGATGTCACCATCTATAGGTCGAAGTGTAGCAGGAGTAGCAGTATCGGAAAAGGGAAAATTTTCCAACCAGACTGGTGTTATGTCTGGCGGGACTGCCACCGCCCCGACGATTGATGATGGAATGTTGTATATACTCTGAGTCGCTGTCAATTTCCTCCAATTCAAGTGTTGCACCAGTCGAAGATGCGTAGTATTTTATGTAGCGAATTGGGTTGCCATACACTAACAATCCCGGTGATAGTTAACATCATTATAAAGAATCAGCTTTTAAATATAATTGAAAGAGAGAATTTGTTTGATACAGTTAACATTATGACATAATATTATGCGTATACATAAAGACAAAGAAAATATTAACTGTACCAAATGGGAATCCAGCTCAGCATAATACCAGGCAGTACACCAGACTCTGACATTCCGCTGGAACCGTAGTCGTGTCACTTAGACATCGAGCATACCACGTGTAGTTAAAAATAGTAATAGTAGGTAATGTAGTAATTGTTGATCTTTATGGATTTAAAAACTCATGTTTAAGAAGTTATCATAGTTTCGAACAACAAATCATAACCGGAGCCCACCATTCATGTAATCAACTAGGATCCCTCGATTCCTCTAAAAAGATCCATTCCGCGTTGGCGAGGACAAAAAAGAACATTTTTGTATATAGAGACTCCATCAGAAGTAAATTAATGCGAATGTGGTGAGCCAACCGGAAAGATTTGGCATTTTTTTTTTCAATTCATTCGACTTTTCGGGGTACCGTAGTGGCTTATAGAATAGAATTTATTTATTTCGACTTCATACGCTATTAGAAAATAGACGGGCTTAATACCTAAGCATGGCCTAACCATAGATCAATTATTTTAAATAATTATTAATATATAATATTTTAGCTCCATCCACTAAAATAATTAAGAATAAATAGAATGATTCAGTTAGTAATTATCACAAATTCTGAGTTTTATATAAAATCATTACCCATCAAGTAACTTTAAGTATATTTTTGCGCTTTGGCATAGATCGTGAACAAATGGAAATAAGTACTTTGGCACAGATTGTGATTAAATATAAATATATTTTTTATTGTATTTTTTGGCCTGGAATCTAAGATCTTAAGAGCATAGGGAGGTTTATTGCTTTGAAAAAATACGGTCACTATGCTATGTTATTTAAAACTGTTTTTATTACAATGTTTCAATATTGTTCACGTTTATTCAATATTGTTTAATATTATTGACAATTAATACACAAAACAACACCAAATTTATATATTAAACATCACAATAAACTAATATAAAACGTTAAAATAAAACTATAAGTGACGCTTCACTCGGGTTGCCGCCAAAACTCCAACAAATAAGTACTTTGCACTGGTGTACAGATTATGAACAAAAATATATAACTCGTAAGAATACCAACAAAAAGTTACAATTAAAACTTTGACATAACGACAGATGGCGCTGCATTTTATAAAATTAAAACTTAAAGTACAATATTATCGCAGATTCACCACAACAGCACAGTATTCGGCAGATTAATTAGAACAGAAAAGATTCGAAAGACTTGAGTCTTTAATCACTTCTTTGAGGTCCTGGGGCATTTTATTATATTTATTAGTTGCCCCGCGGCTCCGCCCGTGTAATTGACAATTTTTCGCTACACGATACAATTTTGTAATATTTGCACGACGAATTTGTCATATATAGTGAGACTAAAGTTAATGTAAGAACCTATGTATAACCTATATATTAGCAAATAAAGTATTCATTCATTCATTCAAAAGTATTCATTCATTCATTCATTCATTCATTCACGGGAAATTCCGAATTGATTTATATAAAAAATTGAATTGAATTGATTTATATAAAAAGCCTTAGAACAATTTTTACTTGACCTCTTGTACTAAGGTACGTAGAGGCGGCTACTAAAACAGATTAAGCTAGCTCCTCAATTCAATTGGACCAATTTTGATGAACTATGCCGCAGTATTTACATAAATAGGAATAGTACTTTTAAGACTAATAGTTTGAATAAAATTTACCCGCTGGTTTTTGCGTGAAGCTCGACCAAACAAACAAACAAATATCAACGGGTTTGGTTTCAGAAGTTCTTAATTACTCGACCTGAGTAGTTTTTTTAATTTCTTTGATTTACAAAATCTGAAATTTAATAATTTTATAATAGTATAGAATAAATCAGTTAGTTCCAATTATTTATTATTATAATACTGGTCGTATCAGGAATTGTAGGAGTAGACAGAGATGACACCATCAGTCACATCCCTCGTAATAAAAGCAGACCATAATAATGCTAGAAAGATGAAAAATCTTCTTATCAAAATAATAATCATCCTGTCTTAAAGTAATGATAAAGTTGTATATTTGTTTAATTTATTTATTGTAACTAATAATGTAAGGAACCCACCGATAAATTTATTAGTAACACCGTTGAGGCCGATTAGGCCGAGGCCACAATGGGAGACAGCAGGGCGCCTGTCATCGGTCGGGACACGATGCTAATGTGCCCAGCGGGCGACGTGTGAACAACACTTTACCGTGTGGTATAATTCATAAGCTTTCATCATCCCCAGTCAATATTCGTCCGCAATAAAGGTGCACGAATCTGCCCTAATCAGAAGAGAGATTAAGTCGTTGTTTATATTGATAACGAATCCGTGGATTTTGGTTGAGGCTTTTTATTAATTTCAACCATATCTGTTTTATCAAAATCTACAAGTGAACTACTGCCAATCAAATAATTTCAGATCATGTACTCGTATATATACTTAAATTATTTACTTGTAATAGCGTCCCTCCATCTCTTCCCGTGGCTGCTGTAAAAATCAGCAAAAGGATGTACTAGGATACTAGGATAATGGTATTATTATACTATTCAATAAAAATCTACAGCAATCTCTAAGACGCCTGCCAAGCTTGAGGAATAATCTATGTGCAATTATGTAAAAATATATATGAGAGTGATTCGTCATAAGACGAATCCCTTCTTTTAAAGGAAGAATATATATGTATGTATGCAGTGCATTTCCATAGTTAAATGATGATGATAAAAATGTGAAAATAGTTTTTGTTTTTAATTTTGTTAGCGAGCGAGTTCATCTCGCTACCTCCTGTGCCTTATACCGTCGTTCAAAGGATGAGTGTTGATCTTTTTGTGAAGCACGTTATAACACAGTGGCACTAATGTTCCACGGTGTCACGGTGCCCCACTGCGAGCGGGGCTGTTTCCTATTGTGATATAATAAGTACTAATAACGTATGGGGATTATGTTTTTAATTATTACAAAGCCAGTGATTGGTAGAGAGCTGTTGTTACAAACTTGAAATCAACTTCACACTTTTGAAAATGTAACTTACATCCAATTGACTGCACGGATGGCGCAGTGGTTTAAGTGGTTGCTTCTCCACTGCGCTGTCGAGTGTTGTGGGTTCGATCCCCATACGGGACAACAACTTTGTGTAATCCACAAATTGTTGTTCTGAGTCTGGGTGTTCTGTGTTCCCGTTATTTGAATGTTTGTAAAGTCCCCACGAAACAGGAATTAATCCTAATGCGGAAGTTGTCTTAAATGAAAAAGATGACTGATTAGCACAGTGGTAGTGACACTGTTTTCTGTATCAATGAGTCCCGGGTTCGAATCCCTATAGAGTACCAAACTTTGTGTGGTCAACACAAATGTTAGTATCCGAGTCAGAGACGTATTTATCTATATGACTGTCTATTTTATTATTATGCTAGCGTCACACAACAAATATTAATATAGCAAGTATTGGTATAATATTAATTAGGTATGATCTTGTTTTCCGTACCAATGACTCCAGAGTTCAAATCCCGGTAGGGGCAAATTTTTTATGATGATAAATAATGTTTGTACCCCAGTTATGGATGCTTATTTCTATATATGTATGTATTAGCATTTATCTATGTATATAAGTATGTATATCGTTTTCTAGTACCCTAGGTACAGTGAATCCTAATTTGAAACCAGATGTAGGTAGAGCATGTATGTGAAAGTGCCCAGAATTAAAAAAAAAAATTTTAACAGAAACAATGAAAGATTTAGCTATAAATTAATATACTATTAGCTATAAAATTTTTAAATCAGTATAAATGTTAATAAATCAGACAGTTATAGGCATCATAATTACAACATGACTTTGCTTTTCTATCGCTAACGTAATAACAAAATAATTATTAAAAAAAAAACAATAAATATAATATATATATATATATTGGTCAGGGAGTACTTAGTCTTTTAGCCTGTTGGGCAAATATGTAGACTTAAGTATACGGGTAAGCGAACCCGGCCCCCCGAGCTACTACTGTCTCTTCCTCTTCCTTCCGTGATAGTAGTATCCCTTATACTTATAGTCTATATAGTGTATATAGTACCCTATAGTCCTTTTCCTAAATTCCATATTCCTTGTTCAATACACCTTTTCTACCTCATCCTTTTTCCTTTCCTCTCCACCAAACCGTGGGTACGTAATGAGGAACTTCTGAATCACTTTTGGACCTCGTAAAATGGCGGTCGTCGTGGTTCGCCACCCAACACGTCTCGTTGCCCACGGAGGCGAACTGTGGGCTGCGGATATCCACTTTGCTATATTGGACGATCGTAGCAGGTGGAAAGAAGTGGTCTTTGCTTACCCCAATGGGAAAGAGGCGTGACTGTATGTATGTAGTATATACTGTGGTCTCTGACTACCCTTATGGGATATTATCGTGAGTGTATGTATGTATGTAATAAATATAAATAAATAGGTATTTAAATCTATTAAAAATTAAAATAACAATATTTATAAATTAACACACCTTCATTGATTTTACATATCTATTAATAATTATTATTATAATTATTAATATATAAATTAGAAAAAAGTAGGTACCTTTATAAAATTATTCCGATTATGGAAAAAACTAAATCGCATATAAAAATATGTATGAATCTGGATGACGCGAAAGAGGTGTTAACATCAAACTGTAAATATTTTCCTCGCTAACACACTAACCTGTAAATATTTGTCATAGCCAATGCATGTCTATCTAACCCTACTAACATCGGGTCTATGAATACATAGACACAACAATAGTCGCGACAATAGTCGCGTCCTTTATTTTTACAGATTTATTACCCTTGTCGCAGGACTTTTCGTTGAAGGACCCTCCTTCCAATACCAGATTTTTTTATCTTCACCGGTTACCAGTCCCTATGTTTATGATACTTTCATCATGGATTTGGCAGAATTGTACCAAATTGGTCAAACGCCGTAAACCAAGAAAGAAGAAGACGAAGAAAAATCGTAGTATGTGGTAAGCTGTAATCTCTGCCTACGCCTATGGGATATTGGCGTGAGTATTTTTATATGCATATCCACCCGGAATATCGGCTGCCCTAGACCTGAAGTCTGATTTTTGGAAAGTTATTAATATTATGAATAGTTAATAATTAATATTAGTTATTAGATA
>WUAW01038586.1:42533-58635 GCA_017165845.1 Thaumetopoea pityocampa | reverse complement strand
CCGGTTTTAACCCTGTGGATCACAGTGACATCATTGAATATCTGTCTTTTGGAGCTCATAATGAAGTCGATATCGTTTTTCGTTACACCGTCTATATATATATATATATATATATATATATATAAAAATATATATAATATTTTTTTTTGTAAATTTGTTAAATTCAAATATGTTTTTGACAGTTAGTGTAGACCCCTTGTAGGTCCCCATCGACCCCACGGGGTTGATATAAACCCCTCTGGATATCAATGCTCTACATGAATATAATAAACTCTGGTTCATTATTTCAAACTCAATAATCGCCATCGACGAAATATACATTCATTAAACATTCAGAAGCCCTTGAGTGCTTGTTCGCCGTCGATAAGACCCAGCGGAAGTGGCTCTTATCTTTTGCGAAACGGTATAGAGCTTGATGTTGTATGTAAGTACGTCTTTTGGCACGTTATGAGAATGATAACGTACTTCGTAATAAACTTTAATTGAATTTTATTTTATTTATTCATTTATTTCTTCAACTTACGGCACCAAACATTACAGTGTTTGAGTAAGTAGTAGAAGCTTGTGTTTGAAGACTCCGCCTCTCCCTTAAATACAATATTGTATATTGTGATCACTGAAGTGACGTCACATATTTAATGGCCGGAGAAGTGCATTGGTCGTAATTAAAAAATTAATTCCTTTACCGATTATTAGTGTAAATACTTAAAAATATGAAGAAAACATAGCATAATGGTGCTGATTCTATTGCAACATAACTAAATTTATTGCCTTCCTATCTTTTCTAATCTCAAGCTCCAAAACGAGATACAAGTAATATTAGATTTAGGTAGATGTGAAATTTCGCAACGCAAATTCAAAGCCCTATCAGTCTATCCTAGACTTAAAATATAAATTAAAAAAAGAATGAAGTTAAGAACATCGACCATTATTATAATGACGTAATATGATCTTGATTCAGAATCTTCCCGGGTTCCCTTACAATATCGACAGGTTGGAAGCGAGCCTTCATCCGCAGAACTCCGTAAATGAGCTACGTTGCTTCGCTCTAATAAAGTTGATTGTAAGTTTGCGATTGTGTCCTCGAATACGATCGAGATAAGTGCGATTGTCGCGAAACATCGCGCAATCGATCGAAATCGATTTGATATTTTATTGAGAGAACCGATTACACTGTACGAGTATTGTATGTTGAGGTGAATTTAATAGAAATGAGACTGCTTATTGAATATTTGTTAAGCTCGGGTAAGAACGTGTTATATTAAGTGGGGGGTAGGGTCTTGGAGGTGGAGTTAGAGAATATAACAGTAAACTAATATGTTGCCTATTATTCATTCGTTTCGAACTGGGACATTGGAAATGTAGTTCTTAGGTACTTAGAACATAATTTGGCATATGACAAAAATATTAAACACCATCGCTATTTCTCCAAGTATTAGATTATTTAATATAGCGAACAACTTTACTTGGGGTTAAAAAAAATCAAATTTTTGTCAATTATTTCAGAGAATGTGGTCAGTGTAATATAAATAAACCTGTTAATTACATAATTGCTACTTAATAAAGTAATCTGAAAAATATTGTGTTAAAATTTTAAGTAAATCAAAGCAAAACTAATAAAGATATGGCATAGGATATATAACATTGTATGTAAGTGTGCGCCGCTCGAACTCTAGGTACTAAAATAACTAAAACGACTACCTGGCCTTGACGCACAGTGGGATTAAAGAGCATATTTTTCTGTTCGTCGTAAACAAGAGCAATGAGTTTTGGACATCATCATGAAATAAAAAAACTCCCCCTCCTTAAATTACAGATTAATTAATCGACTTCATTTTTTGTCAATGAAAAGCACTGTAATTAACAAATTGTATCATTTTGCATCCAAACTTTATTCAAGACTGTTTTTCTTCGGTCTAACGGCAGGCATCCACGTCTTGCTTCACCATCCGTCAACGTTTCTTCCTCATCGGTTTTCTTCAGTATCACTGGTCCATATTCGACCTCACTACAGGTGCACAGGTCTATCCTAATCAGAAACGGGATTGTGCCGTCGTTTATCACGCTGGCTTAATGCGGGTTGATGGAGTTCACATGCGGACGAGAAAATCTCTCAGGCGTGTGGATTTCTTGGGCACTGTTTGAAATGAATGATAATTAATAATTAAATTATTATGTAGTTAGTGTCTTTAGAATATTACATTAGTTCAGGCAGCCATTTTATTTAGGTAACTTTTACAAGAATCATAAAATGTCTTTGCCGAATTATATAAAAAATAACTGCAATCCTAACTGTATTATATTATTATTAATTATATCACATATAATAAATGCGAATGTGAGTTTTTTTGTTTGTTTGCTTGTTACACTTTCATGGCTTAAATGCTCAACCAATTATCAAGAAATTTTGTACACACATTGGTCAAAGGTACAGAGAAGGATATAGTGTACCTTTTACCTCAAAAAAAAGTTCCCGAGCGATAGAAAAAATTGTATTTTCAACAGCCTCTTACATGAATTGTAAGAACATCAACGAGAGCGAAGCCGCCTGTAAAGGCTAGTATGTAATAAATAGGTCACAAACTAATCTAAAGTCAACATCAGTCGCACGTACGCGGCCAGCCTTTCTTATTAACGAAGCTTAACATCGTTAAGTAATGCCGGCTCTACACAACCTTGGCTTGCTATTCGTGTGCTCATCCCATTGGGCTAATGATCGGATGTTATACAAATGGTTTATTGTTAACTCGGTTTGGGGGGAATCTCGGTTCTTGTGTTCGTATTCATGGATTAGGGAATTGTTCCTTCATTCCTTCGATTCCATAACACCAATAGATTCGTATACTTCACATACATATCTTCAGAGAATCCGAGCTACTACTGTCTCTTACTCGTTCCGACATAGAAGTATCCTACGTCCTATAGACCTTTTCCCAAATTCCATATTCCTTGCTCAATACACCTTTCCTACCTTACCCTCTTTCCTGTTTTACCATTGCTTTTCGTAGGAACGCAATGAGGAACTTTAACACTTGAGCTATATAAAACGGCGGCGTCGTGGTTAGCCACCAGACACATCTCGTTTTACGCGGGGGCGAAAAGTGGGCCACGGATAGCCTCTGCTACATTAAACGACTGTAGGAAGTGGCAAGAAATGGTCTCTGTCCACCGTAATTCTTCGGTAATATAGTGATCAGTAATCCCGCCGATTACGCGGGAGACCGGGGTTCGATTCCCCGCCGAAGAGCCAGGGAAAAAGCGTGACTGTATGTATGTATGTATCTTCAGAGAGGTGGAGGAAGAGATCAATATATTAAAATCTGTTATTACATATATAGAAGGATTTATAATTATCTTGATTATAACTGAATATACTTTTATGAGCCCGATAAGTATAAAAATCTCTTAAATAAGGCTGTTGACAAAAATTTTGAATTTATCAGACCTTTCCAAAATTTTAATGCTTATCACCAAGGTAAAACCTATTGTATTTTAAACTATAGTTAGTTCAGAATTCAAAACTTTTACTATCGCAACAAAGTTCGTTCATAAAATATGTATTATCTGTCATAAACTCATAATGCCGAATAACGAATAACACGATACAGCCATAAAAACTTTTGCTATATTTTAAAGATATGCTTTTTTTTTCCTCTTCGAAGTATTAAAACAGTTGTTTTTAAAACTTTATTTAATAGTTTGTTTTCACATTATACGTCATTATATTATAGAGTTGCACCAATAGCATCTTTATTCAATATAAGAGTTCACTGTTTTTGAATGTCGTTGCTACATTGTAGCTCTATCGAATCGTTACAATTCTTAAGAGCAATATCAAATTTTAATATTCTTGGTAGTTCGGTTACCGAAAACTGTTTTGTAATAATATTCGGTGTTATGTTACACAATTAAACAATTCTAATAGAATTCCAAGAAAAATCTTATAGATTACAATGAAGCTTACAGATTTTACACACACCGGTGTTACCGGAGAAGACAAATTTTATTGACACACCAACAAAAACATAAACAAAAGAAAGACAGAAGCAAAACAACAAAACAAATAAGGAAAAGAAGGAAACAAAAGAAGAAAGGAAAAACAAACAAAATAAACAAAACAAAAGAAGGAAAGAGTAAATAAACACAAAAGTGATACTATGGGTACACTTGTTTACTTCAAATTCATGTACGCTCTACATGGTAGACACCGATGTACTCAACGGAGAAGGAAAACTTCGTGAGGAATTCTGTTTAATCGCATGGTTGTGTGAAGTCTACTAATCCGCACTAGGCCAGCGTGGTAGTCTACGGCCTAATGCCCCTCCTGATTATGATATGAGTGAGATCTGCGCCACTGTATTGGGGACGAATATGGACTAGGAATGATGATGGTGATATGGTATCCATTATAGAGTCTGTCGTAATTATTTCAGTTTAATATGTAAAGGATAATTCAGCCCTGGTAATAATTAACATTATTAAATTAGAATTGATTATTTTATATGTAAATTGACGATACGACGAAATTTTTTGTACAGGATTGAGGTCAAGTGGAGGTCAAAAGCTATGGGTTACTGCTGCTACAACAGTTATTTTCATGTATTTATTATTTATTTAATATTATTTAATTCTTCATTATGTACATCTTTTTAATAAATTTATTATTATTATATAGGTACAGTAACTTAGGCATGTTTCATCAAAATCGGTCCAGAACAATTGAAGATACAGCTTGATCTCTGTTTCAGTAGTCGTCGCTGCTTAGGTACGAGAGGTCGAGTAAAAGTGGTTAATGTTTTTATGTTAATTTATGATTGTTTCGGCATTTCCCATGTAGCGGAAAACCGACATTTACGCGGGCGGAGTCGCGGGAAAATCTAGTACTATTATAAAATTGTTAAATGTCAAATTTTCAAAAATCAAAGATGTTTAAAAACAAAAAACCTTCTGAAACCAAATCCGTCGATGTTTGTTTGTTTGTTTGTTCACGAAAAACCAACTAGTAGATTTTGGTTAAACCGTTACGGTCTTAAAGGCATGTTTCATCAAAATCGGTCCAGTAGAATTGAAGATACAGCTTGATACCTGTTTTAGTAGCCGCCATTAAGGTACGAGAGGTCAAGTAAAAGAGGTATAAAGCTTTTTATTATATAAAAAGCTTTATACCACTTACTTGACCTCTATGATCTATGATTGTTTTGAGATTTCCCGTGTAGTCGAAATCCGACATTCACGCGGGCGGAGCCGCGGATAAAGGCTAGTAGTGAATAAATCTACAAAAAGGCGGTACCTACAGCGCAACAATTCAATCTACCTTCATTAATTTTTATGACGTTCCATAAAGTACCCGCTAACAAGTACAACTCAAACAGTAATAAAGACAATTCAAAGTTGGAATCAGATATTAAAAACATTCGACAACCCTGGATCGAAAAGTTACTCATTATTTTATTTTAATGCCCCCCGAATTACATTTTATCTAGAAAATCTTCGTTAACGAGCGCTATCGTTGTCTTCATCATTCAGTTCAGTTGCCGCTTCTGGTTGATTACCATAATTGTTGGTTATTTAACTACTGTATTTGGTATATTTCGTACTTATTTTAACGTTTTAGAGGTTAAGATTAAAATTGTTTTCACAGATAATATTTAATTGATACAGTAAAATAATTTACTTGAAACTAAATTGACATTCAACACACTGTTATTGAACGAATTTTGATTAATTAAAAAAAAGTTTTTGCTGCAATTTGCATAATGCACGTGTAACTTAAATTTTAAGAACGACAATGGTGGTAATTGCGGTAACAGAACTTAACTAAATTTAGTCTCTCACTATCTTTTTCTAATGTCAACGCCAAAATGAGATAGCTACTATTTTGATACTTTCAGTTTCGTTTAGACACGTCAAAATTAAAAGATTTAGACGCGACCTCGGAACATACGGACTAAAGATACGCAACAACGCAACATTTTTTTGAACTGTTTGACAGAAATGTAGATTGGTACTCGCTATAAATGTTCGGCGTTAGACATTAGAAAAAGATAAGGAGAGACTAAATTTAGTTATATCTTCCCGTGGATATCTTCCCATATCTTCCCGTGGATGCTGTGAGAACCAGTTAAGGGATGCACAGCATCCCTTAACTAGGATAATGGACAGCAGCATAATCCTTTTACTCAATCAAAATCCACTGCGATCTCCAAGACGTCTGCCAAGCGTGGAGATCGTGACAAATTCCTCCTTCTCAAGGAGGAAGCCCTTGTCTAGCTTGACTTCCAAGGACTGGTGATGCCGATGAATCAACATTCAACGCGAATGCACACGAATGATTAAATTAGATGAATTAAAAAAATCTATTTGCAGCAATTTGCGTAATGCCCTCGTAACTTGGATTTTACAAACGACCAAAATTACTTTCTTAATAATCTGTGTAATGTATAGCTTGCATATTAGTTTGCGATTGCGGTTTCTCTCGTCCATTTCAAACTTTACCAAACTATCTGCGGTTTTTTTTTCCGAGCAGGTAAATTATTGTTCAACATGTCGAACATCAATAAAATTTGTTCCATCACACAATGTCGGCTCAACACCACAGGCCTCTACTTACCGGTCTGTAATGGGTCCATTTATTTTTTCCCCAAAAATGACCCTAAAGGGACCAATTAGACACGGTACAGTGCTATAGAAAAGTGTTCTATTCCTCACCGACTAATGACGCGATGGGCTTGAGAGTAGAGAAATATGATTATCGGGAACGCGTTGGAATTTTAACGATTTTTTTTACGTCTCAAGTAAGGTCTGTCATCTTTGTTTTCATAGTCTCTTGACGGAGACACTGTAATTTGAAGAAAAAATCTGTTATTTCTAAGGAACTAAGGTCTGAATTCCTCTTACACTGATGTCGGTGTTCATCAGTGCTGGAGGAATTCAGGCCTACGGCCAATGGTTAAATCTTTATATTAATCTGATGAGTCACTAAACTGCTACTAAAAAAAGCAATTCAATTAAAGTACATAAGTAATTAATAATAAGTAATTCTGCTGTAACAGAATTTAACTAAATTTAGCCCTCCCTATCTTTTTCTAATGCCAAACGCCAAAACGAGATAGCTAGAATTTTAGCGCTGTCAGTTTTGTTTTGATACTCGCTAAAACTGTTTGCTATCTCGTTTTGGCATTTGGCGTTAGAAAAAGATAGGGACAGTCTACACTTAATTAGCTTGTGTTACAGCAGAATTACTATCATTGGTGGTCTACCGTTGCCAAACGCAACTTGCTATCAAAAGGTGGTGGGTTCGATCTTGGTTCCGTACCACTGAATTATTTCTAAGTGCTTTCTGTGTCAATGAGTCCCAGGTTCGAATTCCAGTAGGGGTAAACTTTGTATGATGAGCACAAATATTTGTATCGGAGTCAATGACGTTTTTTATGTATTAATATTTATTGTACCCAAGATACAATCCAAAATATTATTATTATTCTGACTCTCAGTTATTGTCAAATATGTACAGGGTGTCATATTTTTGAACGCAATACAAAGTACGTTCGAAATACTCCCACTGAGCAAACATTGGTCAGCTTTTATGTACTCAAACTATTGTTTTAGGTGATGCGCGTGCGCATGTGAAGATGGCGCGGGGGGGTGCATTGCTCCTCGTGCTATGGGTGGTCGCGTGCGCCGCCGACGGCAACCACGGTGAGTTGGACATTCTTCTATGTATACTTTTAAGGTTCAAAATAAAACCTCTACCAACCTTTCGCACCAGAGCCTCAGGAGAAAAACCGCCTCTACAGCCCAGAGGTCTTCTATACTATTATAAAATTGTTATATTTATTAAATCAAAGATATTGAAAAAAAAACTACTCAGATCGACTAATTAAGGGCTTCTGAAACCAAATCCGTCGATGGTTGTTTGTTAGAGTTTCACACAAAAGCCAGTTGCTAGATTTTGGTCAAATTGTTACCGTCATAAAGGAATTATTCCGACTTAAATACTAATGAAAATATTTCATCAAAATCGGTCCAGTAGAATTGAAGATACAGCTTGATCCCTCTTTTAGTAGCCGCCGTTAAGTTACGAGAGCTCAAGTAAAAGTGGTTAATAGGCTTTTTATATAAATTTATGATTTACTCGTACCTTAACGATAGTTACTAAATCAGGGTTGCGCAAAGGCAGCTGGAGGGAGGCTCGAACCTCTGCTTGGCTCGCGGAAGGGATGTTTACTTTCCTTCCGGGGATGCTATAAGGACCAGCTAAGGGCTATACCAGGATAATGGGCGTTATCCTGTTATACAATAGAAATATACTGCAGTCTTCACGACGACAGCCATGCGTGAATGTTATGACAAATCCCCCCTTTTTAAGGAGGAGGCGTATGTCCAGCAGTAGACTTCCTCGGGTTGATGCTGATGATGATATATATGCAGCTGATACATACATACATACACTCACGCCGATATCCCATAAGGGTAAGCAGAGACCATAGTACATACTACATACTTACATACCTACAGTCACGCCTCTTTCCCATTGGGGTAAGCAGAGACCATTTCTTTCCACCTGCTACGATCATTTCATGAGCAAAGTGGATATCCGCAGCCCACAGCTCGCCCCCGTGGGCAACGAGACGTGTCGGGTGGCGAACCACGACGCCGCCATTTTATGAGGTTCAAAAGTGACTAAAGTGCGTCATTGCGTACTCACGGCTTAGTGGAGACGAAAGGAAAAAGGATGATGTAGGAAAGGTATATTGAACAAGGAATATGAAACTTGGGAAAAGGACTATAGGGTATAGTATACTACTATGTCGGAAGGAGTAAGAAGAGACAGTAGTAGCTCGGGAGGCCGGGGCCGCTTACCCGTATACTTAAGTCTATTTGCCGGACAGGCCAAAAGACCGAGTACTCCCTGACCTAACGATAATATGCAGCTGATGCATACGTAAATAAATACATCATCATTTTCATAAACATTGAAGCTCGGGATGTTGTAACAGCAGCCGTTAAGTAAAACGGTAGCTTACGGTTAAAGCGCTCCAGGCGATCAAACGTAATAGTTGAGAACACTCTCAAGTTTTCAAAGAGGCACTAGTTACGTACTTATGAAACGTAAAATAACAGACATTTGAGCTTTTCATCGAGTTTATATTTATATAATACTAGCTTTTGTCCACGGCTTCGTCCGCGTAACGCAATCTAGTGGCAATTTGTCTATCTATACTATTATATAATTGTTAGATGTCAAATTTTCAAAAATCAAAGATATTTAAAAATAAACTACTCGGATCGACTAATTAAGGGCTTCTGAAACCAAATCCGTCGATGTTTGTTTGTTTGTTTATTCGGGCTTCACGCATAAACCAGCGTAGATTTTGATTAAACTATTACAGTTTTAAAGGTACTACTCGACTTATACTCTACTATTTCGACTTAATTAATGCGGCATGTTTCATCATAATCGGACCAGTATAATTATTAATTAAATGAATTATTATTAATTATATAGACGATACAGCTTGATCCCTATTTTAGTAGTCGCCGCTTAGGTACGAGAGGTCAAGTAAAAGTGGTTATTGTTTTTTTATATAAATGTTTGATTGTGTCGGGATTTCCCATGTTATTGGAAAACCGATATTCAAAAGCAAAAGCTAGTAGCGAAATAAATGTGTTCACAAATCTATACCATATCTATACCAAGACGCCAGTCGACTGTAGAGATTATCGCAAGCAGTGTATAGCGATATAAGCCAGGGACAATGGCACCATCAGTCAGGTGCTGAGGTGCTGCGGAGGAGTAGGTCCCCCCCCCCCCCCCGAGACGCGCTCGAAAGAGCGAGACACCGAGAGGCATCGGTAGGTCATCCACAGTGGATCCCAGAGCCTCTCAATATGTCGATGAAGGCCGCCGTAAAGTGTTTAGTCAGCAGGAGTCTGACACGCGCCGCAAGCAGCCCTCGCGACTTACGGAAGTCCTATGTAGGATTCACTCTGCGTTAAAAAAAAGGGGGGGCATTGGCAGGCCCCGCCAGACATAACACCCTGTCTGATCGGGAGATCTTCCCTTTTCCGATATCGCCACTCCTGCTACACTTCGATCCATAATTGCTGACGTGATTATCAACGTCAACATAGGTCATAATCATCCATATCGCTACACAGTGGACAACCACGGGTTGAATGGTAATAATGTCGATAGATTCAATGAGAGTGATGATAGCGTAATGGATAAGGACTTGTCTTGTTCTCAAAGGTCTCGGGTTTGATCCTCGGCTGGTGTCTCAACAACACTGATCATTAACAGGAATTTTGGGTGATTAACGAGTATGTCGTCAGATGGCAAACGGTCATATCCCCTACAAAAATAGCAGACCCTGACGCAAAAGTCGGGGTGGTATAGTGTTAGATTGAGAGAGATTCAATAATTTTGGAGGTAAATTGGTTTGGATAGACTAGAAATATTTTTTCTCATTAGATTCATGTTATGTTAATAAGCTGAGATGAGTATCCGAAAACAACACAATCCTTATAGTTTTATTTATTCGTATATGGCTTGTGAATTTTAACTAGAAAATATTGTACGCTGAATTCAATAATACTTAACGACTCGTTATCCTATAATGTAAGACAGCAGTGAACATTTAATTTAAAAAGTTCCAAACTTCATATCTTCGCAGTTAATTATCATCCGTAATTTATGAAGTTCAAAAAATTCCGACGAACATTTCTCAAGTTTTATCTGTAATACCCAAAATTTAAGTGGAGTGGTAAAAAATCTTATAAAAACTTGAAAGTTTGCACCTAATCTCGAATCAGATAACTGAAGGTGGTCGACAAAAAATCTAACTGTCGTCACCAGCGAAGTTTAAATAAAAAAAAATTATAAAGAACGAGATACAACGCAATGGTGAAGATGTAGCAAAAAACGTTTGTACTCACGACTCGATAATGCAACTCACAAACACGACTTATCAACAAGTTCGGTGACATTGTGTTATGATAAAATATCACACGTTGTCAAAACATATGTTTATTGTTGAGAAATATTAATACAGTAGACAGTAAATAAATAATAATAAGTTGCAGTTTATCATCGCAGGAAAAAGTGGTATATTTTGCTCTACAAATTGAAATTGAAATAGGATTCTAAAATATTAGAATAACAACCCAAAACCATGAAACGTACTATGAACCCTCGCCTAGGTGCACCAATGGCCTAATAAGGCATCGGATAGAGAGATTAGTGTAACTATCAGATCAGGCCTATAATTGGCGTATTTGAACTGACAAATGACAACGCGGGCCGTGTTGCTAAGTGCGTTACATTAAATGTGAACACGTGTTACATGTGTAAGATGATCAACAAAGAGTTTAGTTCTAAACTTCCAAAATAGCTTCAGGCTTTGTTTTGTTCAAACTAATAACGATCAGTTTAATTTGAAATTCGTGACAATACACAAAAGAGAGCACACGTAACATTGTATATCTAACATCGCACAGTTATGTTTGCCCGAAATCTGGGCCGTCGTGATTTGAACGTGTGAAAATTATAGTTTGTTAATGAAGAGAATGAACACGAACGCACGAAGAAGATCCCGAGACGTAATTACTAAGCGGACGAACCGATACAAATATTGTTTTCTTATTATCAGTCAGAGGAAGCATACAGTTTCTAAAATATACACATCTATCCTCACCATGAAATAAACCAACATTAAAAACTATACTTACGTGCTTGCGTAGTAAAACTAAATTCTGTATTTATATCTCCCTCTTATGGAGAACGTATATATACAGGTAGTTCGCAATACAATAACGTGATGATAACAATGTTACATATAAACATTTGATTAACTTTAAAATTTGGTTAAGAATAAGAATTTCTGAACTGTTCCGTTGTTTTTGACATATCTTAAGTACTAAAATAGAGTATAGTCACGTTTAGTAATAAAACTGAAAAAATAAACTATGCAACTAGACATAAAGGATATATGATCATTATTAATAAATTACAAATATCTTCAGTGGTAGAACGTAGATTGAAATTAAAAATGATTAATTATTTTTTGTTAAGAATAGAAGCTAATAAAAATTGAGAAGGAAATCAGACCCGGACAACAGATCTGACATTAATGACGCCAGGAATAAGAGGAGTAACGTTAAAATCTACGAACGCCATAACGTCCCATAAATCATAAAACTCTAATTCAATATTAACCGTTAACACCAGAAACACTGTAAATCCATTAACTTTGAAATCGGAAACGAACACTCGAGCACACCTCGCATCTGCTCACATGAATGAAACAGAAAATAATAGCGAAAGACTCCCGGGAGACGCCATTATATCGCGACTAACAAAGGGATTATCTTGTTTGGGAACCTCTTGACTGGCACTTGGACACTCTTTGTATGTATCGTGTTACATTTTCAACCGGTGTGTTAGCTATTGAAGCAGTTTTTGTGGGTGTGGTCTCATTTTGTTCCTCGCTTGGTTCGATTTTGTCGGTTTGTTTTTAATGGGGACGGTTTGGGCCTAAGCTTTTTGCACCTTGCAATGATGCACGAGTATTGTATAATATACCATTTTCAAGCTTCACTTGATTCATATTTGCAATTCAAATGTATTTCGTTTATTCAACGTCTGTCATGCATAGTGTTCTTATTCATATAATTCATAAGATTCTAGCGCAGATAAGTATTTTAAATTTATTATGTATACCGTATAAATTTTATGTAAAAATTTAATTCATACTCTCTGTTTCTATACTTGTTGCCTATGCAAGACCGACACAAAACTCACCCAGTCTTGGTCTTGCATCAGTAAATCAGGTTTTAGTATTGATATTATTCTTGCATGTGGAAGACTTTCCACTTATTACTAGAAACTCGTAAGCCTTGTGAGACCAAATCACTAGTTATCAAACTAGGTTTTGTTTTCAATCAAAAAAATCAAGTATCATAGTTCTGTTCAGTGTTTATATAGGACTAGCTAAAACCTGCGGCTTTACGTTATTTGATGATAACACTAATGATTCATAAACATCTCCATTCTCTGTATTGCAGCTCCTTCTGCCAGTCTTTCGGGCAAGACTTTAAGGCTGTTAGACCAACACTAATTGTTGCTAACTATCAAATGCTACTGTTATTGATAAAATCAATACCGTTCTGGTTAATTTAATTACTAATTAGTCAAAATACGGCCAAGGTAATAATACTTTAACATTTTTTTGTGCTAAAATAAATACGTGAATTTATAAAATTACAAACTAAACTACATATGGCGGTAAATACTAAATAAGTTTAGTGATCAGTACTATTAAAAAATTCCTTAAAGATCTTTTTTTTTCGATTAAAATATTCATTTAAGGTTCCACGATTTCTCCGACAATGATCGCAACTATAGTATCATTGTATCAGCTGCAGTGCATCTTGACCTCTAACTAGATGGGCCGATGACCTAATGTAGGTCGCGGGCAATCGGTGGATGCAGACAGCTCATAGGTACTTAGTGTGGCGAACATTAGAGCAGGCCTATGTCCAGCAGTGGACGTTTGTGGGCTAATATGATGATAGTGATGATGTCATCATCCATCCCATCATCCCCAGTCCATATCGTCCCCACTACAGGGGCACGGACCTCCCCTGATCTGGAGGGAGATTAGGCCGATTAGGGGGATTAGTGATGATGTATTAGTTGTTATTTTTTTTGTTGGCTGTTAAACAAATACGACAATTCCGCCTTTACTCCAACTACTATTCTCACTGCGAACTTTATATGAACAAAGCTGGATTAAACAATGCCATTTTAAAGTTCAGAATGTCTCGATAAGTCTCTGTCACCCTTATATCATATGTCTCCACTTTGAACGTACGCCTACAGTACCATTAAATAGATCGAGTGCATCTTTTTACATCTCCCAGCGTTAAGTGCATTTGCGAGTAAATTGCATCAAGCGAGCAACTCTGGTGACGCGGATCACTTGTGTGGATGTTTTATTATTGAAATTGTACCCGTTTATTACATACGGTCGAAAGCTCTTTGTAATGTTGAATTAGGACGAGAATTTATTTTGGAAGCTTCATCATTATCATCAGATCGTGGAAGTAAACTGCTCGATATGAGTCTTTTTCTTAAATAACAGGGCTTTGCGATTCAAATATTATTATATTTGAATTTTAATGAAAAATGTTGGTGGCTTAAATATATCTATTTGTTTAAACTTTGTACAAGACAAAGTGCGTCTTATACAAAGTCTAATCTATTATCTACTTACTGGTCTACCTTTGCGTAATGCAGAGATAAAGTAGTATGTGCTGTCTTGTTACTGAAATTGACTTCCACTGATACTGTGTAAATATTAAATACATCATAATCATCATCAGTCTATCAGCTGTCTCAATGTATGGCAATGGTCTCTTCTCCGAATTAGAAAGGTTAGGCAATAATCTACCACTGGCCTAAAGCGGGTAGGTAGAGTTCACACGCCGTTGAGAAAATCTCCCAGGCATGTGGATTCCCTCACGATGTTTTGCTTCACCGTTTAAAGGAAATGATAATGAATCATTAAACTATTAATATGCACATGATTTTGAAAAGTCAGAAGCCCTGGATTCGAACTTGATAATCTAAGACTTAACATGCATAGGTATCACTGCTTCTTAATACATTATACATATAAATAACAATTATTGAGATGAATTTCATGCAAGTGAAGTCCAAGGACCACACCTTGAACTTTTTACAGCTGTTTGTCATTCTATCTTCTTTAGGGAGAGCGTTCCATCGGAGAGGGGATTAATAAGAAAGAAGGGTTAATAGAACCGGTTTATAGGCTTTAGGATTGGTAATTTACTTACCCCCTTATTATGGGAGGTCCGTTCCCCTTGGATAAATATGAACTGGAGATGATGATTATGATGATGAAAAAAATAAAACTTAGAAGATCAAACCCCTCCCCTGACCACCACCCGTAACGTGAAGTCCAATCCGACTAGCAGTAGGATTTAATAACAAGTTACAAAACCAAACGCATAAATGCTCGTTACATAAACAGATCTCATGCTTCTTGATTTACAGCTCGTCTTTTAAACACATAAAAAAAATCTATTATCGCCACTCTCGATTCAAATACCAGTACGGAGTCCATTACTGTCCACTTTTATGTACAACGCTTCGTATTTAGGCGACCACTTAATGTCTGAGTACATCTGTTAAGTATCACCGACAGTTGAAGAGGTTCCTTAATAAATTTAATGGAAATATCGGATAATGTATGCGGTACTTTAATTCGGGTTATAGATAACAGCTTGAACTTTTACGTGTATTTTGATTTACTTCTAAAACTATAGATTAAAATGATGCTGAGGACCTCGTTGTTTAGAGATCATCCCCAGTCCATATTCGTCCCCACTAAAGGGGTACGGACCTCCCATAATCGAGAGGGAGATTGGGCCGCAGTATACCGCGCTGGCCTAGTGCGGGTCGGTAAATTTCACACACCCGTGCGGTCATGCAAGTTTCCTCACGAATTTTCTCCTTCTCCGTTAAGTACATAAGTGTCTACGGTGTAGACCGCACATATACTATTTAGTAATAATTCACTGGTACCGGACAAACCCACCTCAACGATGGACATCCTCTGGCTGATAATGATTATTCAGGAAGCCACGGTATAATCGATAAAAGTTTGGAGTCATTGTAGAAGAAAATAAAAAATAAACTTCATGGAGTACTTAGTCAGGGAGTACTTAGTCTTTTAGCCTGTCTGACAAATAGACTTAAGTATACGTGTAAGCGACCTCGGCCTCCCGAGCTAATATTGCCTCTTCTTACTCCTTCCGAGATAGTAGTATCCTATAGTCCTTCACCTAAATTCCATATTCCTTTCGCAATGCAGCTTTCCCACCTCATCCTATTTCTTTTCGTCTCCATTACGCCATGGGAATGTCATGAGGAACTTTAATACTTTTGAACTTTATAAAATGGCGGCGTCGTGGTTCGTCGTTGGGATGTAGTATGTACTATGGTCTCTGCCTATCCTTATAGGATATCGGCGTGAGTGTATGTATGTATGTATATTTTATAGTTTTTAAATTATCA
>WUAW01038586.1:0-16030 GCA_017165845.1 Thaumetopoea pityocampa | reverse complement strand
ATGGAATTTTGGAATAGGATTATAGGATATAGGATACTACTATCTCGGAAGGAGTAGGAAGAGACAGTATAAGACTAACAGTATAATATAAAGCTGTTTAATCGGCATAGCCTGTAGGTAAAACCAACACTGTAACAAAAAGAACACGAAAAGAGAGATCAAATCAGCATATTGTTAGACGAGCTATTCTTTTTTGTTTTTCAAGGTGTTACCACTTTAATATCTAAATCTAGGCATGTGTCTCCATAAATCGCCAGAAACCACCCTTAACTGTCGCCTTCGAAATCGTAGTAGATGTTCATTGACCGTAGATTAATATTCCATTACCCCAGATAATTATCAGTAGTAACATTGTTGAGCTGAGAAACTTTACGCTGCGATATTTTTTGTTCAGATCTGAAGAAACCCTTCGCAGTATCGCCATCGCCAACTGCAGTGGAGGCAGGCTCGGCTGCTTCACTCCGATGCTCCCCACCCGCAGCAGCGCCTACCCCACGAATTTCATGGCTGAAACATGGCCAGCCGTTACAGCAGGACCATAACGTACTGATATCTGCTGAGGGCAACTTGCTCATATCTAGGGCTACTTTACAAGTAAGTGTAAATATCATTTCTAAACTTTTGCCATAATGCCATCTGAACATAAAAGATCATATGGTCTATCAACCACACGTGATAGATAATCCAATTAAAATATCACTAGTCTGCTACTAACACAAAAGATAAATTCAGCTGAAGATATTGTGGAAATAAGTGGTGAAGGAATTGATGAGTTAATCTCAATCTTCATACCAAATATTACGTTCACTAATGTTGAAGATGATTTAGACAAAACAAGGTAATTTGTAGTTCATAATTACCCTTCAATTCATCACTTTTTAAAAATATATAGAAGGATCTTTTTATAAAACAGATGAAGCGTATTTATAATAAATTCATGTATTTGCTGTGTGTAGCCGTCATAATAATAGTGACAATCCAAATCTTCGTGTGGATGCTGTGAGAACTATTTAAAGGATGTACCAAAATAATGGTCAGCAGAGTTATCCCGTTATTCAACCAAAATCTCTTGAGATCTCCAAGATTCCGGCCAAGCGTGGAGGTTATAGCAACTCTCTCCTTTTTAAAGAAGTGGTCCATTTCCAGTAGTGAACTCCCACGGTTTGAATTGGATGATAGTTGAAATTCAAATTCTGGTGTTCAAAAATATTAAAACACAAATATTAATATTTTCAATTGGATTTAAAAGGCCGAGACTTTATAACGTAACGCTGTCTGTACCATTGCAGATATCGCATGATTTATTCAAGCATACCGTGCAGTCAGGCAGTAACATGGACTGACTTAGACCAAATCATGTTTTATGAGAAGATGTAAGCGTATTAAGAAATACCGCTTGTTGTTAGACGAGCTAGTTGCATGTGAGGTGATAATTTATAACAATTAATATTTTTTTGAATTATTATGAATATTATATATTATAGTATTATTTATAATTTATATATTATATATTATAGTATTATTATATAATTATTATGAATATTATATATTATAATATTATAGTATTTAAGTTATAAATAGTGCCTTTAAGAATATAATAGTTTGACCAAAATCTATCAGCTGGTTTTAGCGTCAAGCTCCAACAAACAAACAAACATCGAATTTGGTTTCAGAAGCCCTTAATTAAGCGATCTGAGTAGTTTTATTAAATATCTTTGGTTTACAAAATTTGTTATTTAACAATTTTATTATAGTATAGATAAATGCATTAGAATGGGCAAAAACTAAAAAACGGAATGTTTGGCATGGAAGTAATTGCCAGCTCAGTAATTCAGTAGAATATTTTTGGCCATCATAAATTTTATCGTCAAACCAAAATAATTCCTGCGGATTTTTATGAAATTTTTCGATGCACACTTCGTACACGCATAATAGTTTTATTTCTAACTGCTGCAAGAAAATATGCTACTGAACCAGCGATCAATGAACCAGATGTTCACAATTTAATGATCTATAAATTAATGTTATAACACTAAAAGCTTTAATAAAATGAAACCACAAATATAAACAATGAAATTGTACATTAAGATGGACAGAACGACGGCCATGCTATGAACACATGTCAGTATTAGGCCATGTAATTTTAAAAAAATTTCTAACAACTCGCTCGAATGAAAAGAAACCTTGGATCTTTAAAAATATAGTTGAAAATGAAACAATCATCAAAATTCTCGGAGTGACTCAAGCTGACACGTGGCGAATTTCGATGATCGTTATTTTCTTTGTTAATAAACATATTCATAATTAATATTGTTTTTAACCAATTATTACTGATGTTATACATTAATCATAAATTATTATTTTCAAAGTATCTGTAGTACACATAACATTACTCTGATGTGTGTATGAGAGCTCTATATAGTTTTCGACTTCTAAAAATACAAGCGATAAGTGAATCTATATCATCATCATCATCACTATATTCGTCCCCACTACAGGGGCGCAGAACTCCCCTAATCAGGAGGGGGATTAGACCGTAGTCTACCTCGCTGGCCTAATGCGGTTTGGTAGACTTCACACACTCATGCGAACATGCAGGTTTCCTCACGAAGTTTTCTTTCTACGTTAAGTACATTGGTCTCTACTATGTAAACCGTTCATGGATTACAAATAATAACTCAGTGGTACGGGACCGGATTCAAACCCACGACTCTTCGATCGTAAGCCGTGTTTAGCACCACTATACCACCAACGCACTTGAATCTATATACTGTTATAAAATTGTTAAATGTCAAATTTTGTAAATCAAAGATATTAAAAAAATCTACTCAGATCAATAATTAAGGACTTCTAAAACCCTATTATAAAATAGCTAAATTTAACATTTATTTATTTATATTGTAAATCCTTTGATTTATAATTATTAAATAAAAAGATATTAAAAAAAAATAAAAACTACTCAGATCGATAATTAAGGTCTTCTAAAACCAAACCTGTACCCGACGCTGGTATTCTGCTGGATACCTGGTTGTGTCCCTCAGACATCGAGCGTACCGCATAACCTCGTATTTATTATGTATTTAATTTATACTCTTATAAAATTGTTAAATGACAAATTTTCAAAGATATTAAAAAACGAACTACTTAGATAGACTAATTATGGACTTCTGAAGCCAAATCCATCGATGTTTGTTTGTTTGTTCGGGCTTCACGCAAAAACCAACGGGTAGATTTTGGTTAAACAATAACACTCTTAAAGGTACTATTCCGACTTAATTAATGTGGAATGATTCATCAAAATCGGTCCAGTAGAAATAAAGATACAGCTTGATGCCTGTTTTAGTAGCCGCTGCTAAGGTACGAGAGGTCAAGTAAAAGTGGATATTAAGCTTTTTGTATAAATGTATGATTGTGACGGAATTTCCCATGTTGCGGAAACCCGACATTCACGCGGGCGGAACTGCGGGCAAAAGCTAGTAATCTATACTATTATGAAATAGCTGAATGTCATTTTTTTAATCAAAGATGTTAAAAAAGAAACTACTCAGATCGAGTAATTAATTTAATTTGTTTATTCGTTCGAGCTTCACGCAAAAACCAGCGGGTAGATTTTAATCAATCTATTGCAGTCTTAAAGGTACTTTCCGACTTAAATATATGTCGTATTTCATCAAAATAGGTCCAGTAGAATTAATGATACAGCTTGATCCCTGTTTAAGTAGCCGCTATTGAGGTACGAGAGCTCAAGTTAAAGTGGTTCTAAGATGTTTTATAAAAATCTATGATTGTTTCGGGATTTTCCACGTGGCGGAAAACCAACATTCACGCTGGCGAAATCGCGGTCAAAAGCTAGTATTTAATAAAATCCATAACTATGTATTATTACATCGATAATGTTTTAGCAAACTCTTGGCTTAGGCTACTGGCTTAACTTAGGCTATTGGCAGATAGCTTAGTAATTTGCTGATATTTAATAAATAATATTGTGTCAGTATATATATCACAGAAATCTTAATTAAAATATATATTTACGTTATCGTTAAAAAGAATATTGCTAAATACATCAATAAAACTTTTTCTAACAACAATTGTATGATTAGGAATATTTGTAATATCTATTAAGTGGAATATTCCTCACAACATTTTAATGACGAATGCACAAACCGCGAAAATTCTAATCTATCGAATGAAATATATGGGATCCGTTGATAAATGCATCCTTATGCAATTTTTGATGTAGCATAATCTTTTATGTAGCTAATGAGGAGAAACACGATAATATAGGTAATGCCAGTCATAAATTTTTATTGCATCCTACATTTGAGCGAACATACTTTAGTGAGAATCTCCACGTATCTAATTATGCACGTAAATCAAATATTCAATTACATTCAACTTATGCATTACATGCAAAATATATTCAACTTCTAAATTTAACATGAACACACCTCATTAAAATGCCCGTTCAAAGCGTCAGTGCGCACAATCGCATCATCTTGTCGCACGATTGCAAATTATTTATTTTATCTCTTAGTGACTGCGACTAATTAGTCGAGCCCGACAGACGTTTATTAATTGCGACACAAGTCGCTGTCGGTTCTGCGTTCTTATGTTTCTGTCGTCGTTTTGTCGCGTTCAGTGTAGACTTTCAAAGCTCCTGGACGTCCGGTGATAAAAACTCAAAGTTTGCGCTAATCCACTAACACTTTTCATGGAAACAGATACGTTTATCTTATGGAACTTTTAAGTCATTTGCTACCTTAAGTATAAAAATGATGAGAAATACTCAGAAGAAAAATATTTATACATTAATTCACACTAATTCCATCAAATATTTGATGTAATATATGTTTTGATCAAATATTTAATTTAACCAAACAAATTTTAGACAAAAATCAGCAGATCAGAATTATGCTTTAATTAATTTTAACTATTGTAATTCGACAAATATTTAATTTTATAAATGATTTGATCAAATATTTAATCAAACATATTTTAGACAAAAATGAACAAATTTTCTTTTGTTCATTAATATTTCTGAAATTCTTATCTCCTATGTAATTGTTGCCAAAATAAAAAATAAACCTAAGACCTCCACTATATTCGTCCATCACTTCACGTTATATCCTTACAATCGCAAATAACTCATTCCATCTCCGATTTCCGCTACACAACTTTCACTAATTAGGCTCTGCGAGCAGACATGGATTAATTGCTGCCACTGTCAGTCGGCTCTCTCTCATTGTGGGTTCGTGTGTAATATTATCCTCGTTCACAAAGGTGTCTGGAGCGTTTTCTTAATTAATATAATCGTAATAATGTGTTGTGTACATCTCTTAAATTAATGGGTCCCGGCCTTTGTACATTTAACACACCCAGCGCTTTAGGTTGTAAAAATAAATTGTGTTGACGATACCATAATGAACTCGGTATTCACGCTTTAAAATTGAAATGCGGGTGCTTATTTAGTCGTCTTTTCAGTTAGTGTCTTCAAATATGCATTGGAGGTAATGTAAGAATCCATTTCGTTGGCAATAATAGATGAGGATTCTGAGCCACTTACTGTAGCCTGAGTGGTTTCCCTATCACTACAAGTATTTTTTCTTAACGTCGTATCTAAAATTTTGGAGGAGTATCTCCTCCAAAATCGTGAGCAGTACACATAGGGTATATATCAACATTTTGTGCAGAGATCCAATAACACAAGAAATTGGTTACGTTCACTTGAGTGACTCCGCAGAGGCAAACACTTGTGTCATACTTACGTTGTACGATATAATGTTGCCAACTGTTGAAATATCATCATCACGTTCTCGGCGAACCTCTCCATATTAATATAATTATTCGGCAAAATATTTCAGCATTCGAAAATTCAACAAATTATTTGTAAAATGTTGACAATCTTGGGCCCATATCTAATAAGTGAAAACAATGGTAGTAATTCTTCTATAACACAGTTTAATCAAATTTAGACTCCCCTATCTTTTTCTAATACCAAACGTCAAAACAAAATAGCTACAATTTTGGCGCTGTCAGTTTTGTTTAGACACGTCAAAATTAAGAAATTTAACGCAACATTTTTTGTACCTTTTGACAGAAATATAGGTTGGTACTCGCTAAAAATGTGTGCTATCTCGTTTTGGCCTTTGGCACTACAAAAAGATAGGGAGAGACTAAATTTAGTTAGGTTGTATTACAGCAAAATTACAAGCAATATCAAAATAATTATGGCGTTATAATTAATTACTTGGGTGTGCCAATCATCATAGGAGATATAATAATGATGATATACAAATCGATTTGTTATTGTCTAAATGATATTCAGTATAAATTCTAGTATATAATGCAATTTTAAAGTAACTTATTAAGCTAAATAGCTTTATTTATTTTTAATTTGCAGATTCATATACAAATAACTGTTGTTGTCATCAGGATATGGCGAACTATAGCTGCGTTGCAGAAAATATTGCCGGCAAGAGAATTTCTGAGCCAGCACTGCTTACCGTTTATGGTAAGTGATAAGCTTCTAACTTAATCAATAAGCTTGTAGACAGGCATACACATTGCTGGTGATTCTACTATAACAGAACTTAATTTAATCTCTCCTTTTCTTTTTCTAATATCAAACGCCCAAACGAGATGGTTATCAATCTTGTTGCTGTCAGTTTTTTTTAAACACGTCTAAATTAAGTTCTACATACAAATTTAAACGTGACCTGGGAACATGACGATTAAATATACGCAAAAACGTAACAGAAATGTAGGTTGATACTCGCTGAAATTGTTGTTATTTCGTTTTGGCGTTTGAGATTAGAAAATGATAGAGAGAGACTAAATTTAGTTAAATCCTTTTACCTCATAATTACGACCATTGTAATTTGTACAAACTTTATTTGTAGCTAATTGTCTATGTTATGTCTAACGTCATCTGTTGTTATAATGTACTTTTTAGTAATAAACTTGAAGGCGCGCCTATATAACACTTGAAAATAACATGGGAGGTAATACTTTACTATCTATAATTTTGTGTGAAGCAGCTTAAAAGTTCATTATTGATTTAAAAATCAATTATTGTCGATGTAGCTCATGTACACGCTTTCTCTGGTAACCTTGTCTACACAGAAATCAGTGGTTTTGTCTTATCTGTATTTTTAATCCGCTGTAAAGTTTATTCATTTGTTTTATTTATTGTTATTAATTTCTTCGATAATGGTGAATACTAACGATTAGTATTCACACAATCTTGATAAGAAATAAAGCCTTTTGCAAGAAAAAGCATTAACCAGTTATAAAATCCGAATGAAACCTACTCTAACTTGCTTCTTCGGGTGCACTAATAATTGGCGTATTACAAAGTTTAACACACTTTTTAAAAGGGTAGACTACTTTATCATCTCATCATATTTGCCAATAGTTTCTACAAACTCCATAAATTGATTTACAATATTTAACGTCAGCAGTAAAATTACAAAATTTATTAGGATTGTGGAAGCTGGACCAAGCGTTTCATTCATGGTCATGTGGACCATGAAAAGAAATGCTGTGATTAGATTTACCAGACAATCAAACATGTCTGTAGAAAATATAATAAACCTCATATCAAATTAATTCAAAATTTATTCATCCTTATCAAATTTATAACGCGATTCAGTGAGAACCGCAACAATTGCCGCTTAAAGAGCGTTAGACAATTTAATAACCACACCTCACCTAACAAGTTATGGTTGCTCGGTTCATTATTTCACATACAATTTATCAGACAACCGTAGTTCGGCGTTGTTTAACGCTTATTTCACCCTCACTTATACGTAATAACTATCTTTACTAAAAGATCAAAGGGCAGATGCCGATAACTCGCAATTATATCTCATGGGAGAGTCATTAAAGATGCGGTTCGCCCACGCACTTGGCAATATGGCGCCAACTTAACTGATCGCAATCATCACCTTTAACTTTGCACGTTCAAAATCTTTATAATTTATGACTTGATTATTATCAATTGATTTATAGTGATATATGTTTTAGAGTGATTCGTCAACATCGTCAATAATATTAGTTGGCACTAGCTTTCTTGAATTTGTTGTTAGTGATAGTAAAATCAGTTTTAAAATCGTAAATGACAATGCGATTATGTCCAGGAAATCGCAATCTTTGACTCGTATTTTACTTTGGGGTTACGCATAATCAAAAAATGAGGCCTGCCGTGCAAATCGTAGGATTTGCACGGCAGGTCTCATTTTTTGCGATACTCCTCACCAATAAAAATCCTGTTCTCAGAAATTAAATATAAGGCAGCTGCGACCTTACTGCCCGTCTCCTATTACGAACTCATTTGAGACCTATTAGTATTTCTGCCTTATTTACTGCGAGTGACAGTTTTATTTGTGGCTATCTCTTGCATGCCTTCATCAGCAGACTTATGTTACTTATGTCTGTCTATTCTGGGAGCTTCCTCTCTGATCTGCTCCATCGCGATATAACTTTACTGAAGCTTTTCATCGCTTTAGCCATAGAAGTTATATAGTGGGCATTAATGTAGTACTAAGACTTTATTGATGACGTCACTGAAGTAACTATTATTATGCTACAGTCAGTCTGTTAGTAAATTCAAACCTACCAGAAGCAAATAATACCATTCTTTACTCTAATTGTTGTTCCTGCTCTCACCAATTAAGTTTATTAGAAGGGTTTAAAGCCCTTCGTTGTTTCGTTTACTTGCAAATTAGTCGATATATCGTGGCGCACGTCTGGAACCATTGACGGAGGAGACTTGGATCCTTAATAATTCCTCTATTATGATCATCAGCATCATCATCATCAGCCCGTGGAAGTTCACTGCTGAATATGGACCTCCCCCATGAAAAAGGAGGCTCTATATTATAAGAATATAAGAAGTAGAATGACTGTCATATTCGGTTCATATTAGTTCTTATTACAGGGGCACAGACTAATCAAAAAAGGGCTGTAGTCTACTACGATAACCTAGTGTTGGTTGGTAGACTCCCATGCAGGCATACAGGTTTCCTTTAGGAGCTTTTTTTCTGCGATGATTATATTGGTGTCGACAATGTGAATTGAGTTTTAAAATAACCCAGTAGTACCGGACTGTGTACAAACCCACGATTGTTTGATCAGGAGTCATATCTAGCATAACTTGACCATCAATGAATAACAAAATCGATTCAGTGTTGATAGCATAATGATTCCCATTTTTGCCTAAATATGATTTTTCTATAGTAATTTTATTACTGTTATCTATTAAATTTTCAATTAATTTGTTGTTTTGTNCATACACTCACGCCGATATCCCATAAGGGTAGGCAGAGACCATAGTATATACTACATACATACATACAATCTCGCCTCTTTCCCATTGGGGTAGGCAGAGACCACTTCTTTCCACCTGCTACGATCGTTAAATGTAGCAGAATGACTTTCCGTAGCCCACATTTCGCCCTCGCGGGCAACGAGACGTGTCGGCTGGCGAACCTCGACGCCGTCATTTTATAAGGTTAAAAATTTTAAAGTTCCTCATTGCAATCCCACGAATTAATGGAGAGGAAAGGTAAAAGGATGAGGTAGGAAAGGTGTATTGAGCCAGGAATATGGAATTTTGGATTAGGATTATAGGATATAGGATACTACTATCTCGGAAGGAGTAGGAAGAGACAGTAGTAGCTCGGGAGGCCGGGGTCGCACCCGTATACTTAAGTCTATTTACCGGACAGGCTAAAAGACTAACTACCCCCTGACCTTGTTTTGTTTAAGGTCTTCTAATTTGATGCTTAATATTCTAATTAGGTATTTTTTATTGTAGATGCTGTATGGCGCCATAGCATCACTGTATTTCTTTCCGAGGATGCTGTAAAAACCAGTTGAGGGATGTATTAGGAATTTAGGACATTGGGCAGTAGGGTTATCCTAATATTAAATCAAAATCTACTGCGATCTTCAAGTCGTCTGCCAAGCGTGGAGATTATGGTAGATCTCTTCTTTTTGAGGAGCAAGCCCACACCCGACAGTGGACATCCACGGGTCGATGATGATATTACATATCATCACAAATCAACTGTAAAAATAATACGATTACACATCTTTTTTGTGTGCGTACCAGGGAGTACTTAGTCTCTTAGCCTGTCCGGCAAATGGACTTAAGTGTACGGGTAAGCGACCCCGGCCCTCCGAGCTACTACTGTCTCTTTTTACTCCTTTCGAGATAGTAGTATCCTATATCCTAGAATCCTTTTCCCAAATTCCACATTCCTTACTCAAGACTCCTTTCTTATCTCATCCTTTTTATCCTTTCTCCGTGAGAATGCAATGAGGAACTTTAATCACTTTTGAACCTCATAAAATGACGGCGTCGTGGTTCGCCACCCGATACGACTCGTGCCTGTTCCTGCAGGGGCGAAAAGTGGGCCATGGATAGTCACTTTGATCGTAGCAAGTTCAAAGAAGTGGTCTCTGCCTAACCCAATTCTTCAGTAGTACAGTGGTCAGTATCCTCGCTGGTCACGCGGGAGACCGGGGTTCGATTCCCCGCCGGAGGACCAGGGAAAAGGCGTGATTGTATGTATGTATCTTTTTTGTGCAATCAGAGACGTCATTATCATAATGGTATTCAAAAAAACTATATATGTTGATGAAAATTTTAATATCTCTCCGTATTCAGTTCACCGTTTGAAAAATACGTGACGTACTAATTAAGGAAACCGTTCTTCTAATTAACAAACAACATGTGAGTTGGCCTCAGGCCGGGCGACGAGTCATTGTCCTAGTAAATTAAATCGAATCTTAGTTCGCGGTAAGTTGTAGGAGTTTTGTGAACGATTTTCATTCAATTGAGGGTTAGAATACAATAGAATAGAATAGAATAAAATACTCTTTATTGAATATAAATACAAAAAATCCCTGCCCATCACGCGGTCTTTCGGGATTCGATTCCGATTCGATAAATACGTCCATGAATCGGATACAAATATCACACATTTTGATTGTAAAATTATTTTTTATTTTTAGTTCGGTTTTCTTATAAAGTTGTTTTAGTTTTTTTTAAACTATTATTTATTAAACATTATTAAATATTATATAATTATTATGTTCCTGTTACCATAATTATACATATTCACAATAGGCCCACACTGGCTGTCAGCTCCTTTGCCATTATAGGCTAGCAGTCTTAATAGGTACACAAATCATTGAATTTAACATGTCTGCTGATTAATAATAATAATGTCAATTATTTTAAAGTCAAAAATATAAATATAACATTAAAATATAAAAACTATAATTAAAAAATAAAAATTAAACATATTAAATTATAATATACTCGAAGACATTACTAACACTTTTTAAAAGAACCCTTTGTGTGAAAACAGTACCGTATTAAAAATAAAATAATGGTAAAATGAGGTAGACTATATACTATTATAAAATTGTTAAATGTCAAATTTTCAAAATTCAAAGATATTTAAAAATAAACTACTCAGATCGACTAATTAAGGGCCTTTGAATCCAAAGCCATCGATTTTTTTTGTTTGTTCGAGCTTCACGCAAAAACCAGCGAGTAGATTTTGGTCAAATTGTTAGTCTTAAAGGTACTGTTCTGACTTAAATACTGCGGCATGTTTCGTCAAAACCATTCCAGTAGAATTGAAGATACAGCTTGATCCCTGTTTTAGTAGGCGCTGTTAAGGTACGAGAGGTGAAGTAAAAGTGGATTGAAGGCTTTTTTATATAAATGTATGATTGTGTCGGGGTATCGTACGTAGCAGAAAACTGACATTCACGCGGGCGGAGCCACGGGCAAAATCTAGTTCTCTTTAAATTAATGTATATCAAAAAGATTCACAGTTTTAGTGGTCAAACTTGATAAACTGTAATTGTCTACCCACATTTTGGTTATAAAAGTTTTTGTTGTGAAAAATTGTATAACTATTCTAATCTATCATTATGTGTGTAACTACTGTGTTTTTATTGATAATTAAATAAATATTATTATTATTTCTCATCATAAAATTTTCATAACCATTACAGGAAATAAATGCCGGAACACGCTTCAACAACACGACATTACACGAACGGAAAGCGAACAACGCTCATTCTTTAAACCGTGTACACAATATTATTACATGCGTTTGACACGAGATTTCTCCGAATCTATTACAGTATGCCCGTTACACAAGTAAATATTGTGAACAGAGTAACAGCTCAGAACAACCGCGCAAAATTATCATACATTCGCCTATCGTCCGTGACCTTTTATCTGCATCTAGACAATTTTTATAGGAGGAACCAAAAAAACCTCGTTTATTTATTCTGCGCTGAGCATATGAAAATAAAAACAAAAAACGCTTTATCAATTTATAAGTCTTCCCAATTATCTTCTGTTATCTATATCAGAGGTTCCCAGACTTTTTTTTTTCATAGACCACTTTCAAAATTTAGCTGGTTCCGATGGACCCCCTGCAGCTACATTTCTATCACATTCCCAAAACTCGACAAAAAATGTGAAGATTAAATCTAACTATGGAAATTTTCGTACGCCAACGTAGACCCCCGTCGAGTTTCCCGTGGATTCCTGGGGGTCCACCTGAACCATTTTGGGAACCGTTTAAACTATATAAAAACGGAAAGATTTAACTTTTGTAATTTGTCAACGTGTGATATTTTTCAAACCAATCACCGATATGAAGCTCTGACTTTTCCTGGGGTTTTCCTGTCGAAACATTCTAGTTTTTTGGTCCCTAAAAGCATTATATGAAGCTTATTATCTAATCTATTGTCTGCGAAAGATGTGGAGGGCAGCGCTCCAGATGGTGTTCCTTGCCGGACAGTTCCTACCAACCCATCAACTAAACACTTAACGACACACAATTTAAATGGTTTAGCGGTTGTCGTTATTGGTTTCTTTTATCGTTTTGTACATTATATATGAATTAATCACGCATATCCTCCATTTCCCAAAAAATAAAACGATTTTCGCCACCATTTTAACAACTATCGCAAAAAACAGTACAATGCAGATTTAATGCAGCTATGTTAAGAACTCTCATCAGTTGACGATCACTCCTAAACTCCTCCGTTTTTAGAAAGGGTGATGGTCTTACAGTTAACACTTTGTAAAGATCGGGCCTTGCACTTGACACTTGCACTTGATTCTTCGAGGATTACTACTTAATTATAAAATGAATTCGAGAAATACATAATATTTTATTATATTTTTATTTATTTATAAATTTTATTTATTTATAAATTTTATCTATTTACTTACCATATATTTCTCGATGATAAAATAACGCGTGGGACGTCCGAAATGGCTAGCTCTCTGTTAATCTCATTTTTTCTGGATTGCTCTTTCGAGACATGATCATGCCGCCACAGCGCGGCGACACCGACTTCTACGACAGTTTCAAAATGCCGCCATCGACTTCTACGACAGTTTCGAAATGCCGCCACCGACTTCTACGACAGCTTCGAAATGCCGCCACCGACTTCTACGACAGCTTCGAAATGCCGCCACAGTGGCGGCACCGACCGCAAAGGGTTAAAAAACACCTACAATTAAATCGGATGGAAATACTGATGCTTTAACCGCGCAGTCGGCTTAGACGGCATTCGTAATAATCACACAAATATCATGTACCGATTGTTTATCAGTACAGTAGTTTTCTTTTATTAAAGACAAGCTTTTGTCCGCGGCTCCGCCCGCGTCAACCTTGATTTTACACTGCATGGGAAATCCAGAAAGGATCATCATAGATTTATATAAGAAGCCTTAGATCCACTTTTACTTGAGCTTTCGTACCTTAATAGCGGCTACTAAAACAGGGATCAAGCTGTCTTTTGGACCGAATTTGATGAAACCTGCTGTAGTATTTAAGTCGGAATAGTACAGTTAATACTGTAACAATACTGTTTGATCTAAATCTACCCGCTGGTTTTTAAGTAAAGCTCTGGTGGGAACAAACTTTGTGTGATGAGTACGAATATTTGTATCCGAGTCATGGACATATTTAATATTTCACGTATTGTATTTATCTATGTAAGTATGTATATCGTTGTCTAGTACCCAAGATACAGGGAATCCTAGTTTGGGACTAGATCAATGTGTGTGAAAGTGTTCAGAATATTATATTATTTGTCTTGCAATAATTTAAATTGCATTAATTTTGCATAATTTATATACAAATATAATATAAATTGAATAGACCAAGAGTCATAACGTCCATCTCTCTGTTCATATTATTATGTCATTTGGTACCGTCATCAAAGTCAAGCACGATCGTAAAATAATTTTATATTAGTGGTAATTCTGCGGTAACAGAACTTCACTAAATTTAGTCTCTCCCTATCTTTTTCTAATGTGAATCGCCAAAATGAGATAGCAAACATGTTTAGCCAGAACCAGCCTACATTTCTGTTAAACTAAACTAAAACTGACAGCACCAAAACTGTAGCTGTCTCGTTTTGGCGTTTGACATTAGAAAAAGATAGGGAGAGAGTAAATTTAGTTAAGTTCTCTTTCCACAAAATTACCACCGTTGTGTATAAATCCTAATTTAATAGTCGAGTGCGGCTCGATCAGAACGCGAGCCACTTTATTAATATTAACATTATTTTAATAGTTAATAACAACTCGGAGACGAGATGGGGCAATAAATTTTTATTGAGAGAAAAAAGCAATAAAATTATACGCCACCGGTGGTCGGAACGAAGTCGTGTCTTGAAATTATAGCTGATATTTTAACCATTTTTAACGTACATATGTCTAAACTGATTAACCGTTAATTATAGACCACCTATAGATCTACAATCCATCATCATCAGCCCGTGGAATCTCACTGTTGGACACGGGCCTCCTCATCAAGAAAGAGAGGTTTGCCATTAACCTCCACGCTTGGCAGATGTCTCGGAGATCGCAGTAGAATTTGATTGTATAACATGATAACGCTGCTGCCCTAATGGGCACTATTGCCGTTACTAATATGCTAGCATTACTTAAGTCGTCTTCTTCCGCTTGGTATAAAGTAGCTATTGTTAATTAGAAAAGTGCTTTTCTAATATTAACTTACACAGTAACTCCAGTATCGTAGCATCCTGAAGGGCATATTATAGCTCCTACTGATTAATTACGCATGCTACCGGGTGCTAGCGAATCGACTAATTCTCATCACTGTCCCACCATTTCTACTTTTCTTCTCTTTCCTTTATTGAACTTGCTTAGAAACTTGATGAAAAGCAGCCTATAATATTCTCCGAGTAGTCTTCTGTCTATCGATAAGAATCCCAACGAAATTAATTGAGCCGTTTCAGAGTTAAGCCCAGATAAATAAACACAAAATAACAAAAAAAAAATATGGTTCGCAAATACACTTTATTTGACACAAAAGTAGACATTTTTAAAAGTAATAAAAATTAATTTGTTTATACTACAGTCAACTATCATACACTATAATTTAAGGTTAGATACAGTACTTCCTTATAAGTGCGTCATCGTTCGAAATTCCATACATGAAGTATTACTACTGCCGTCTGTGTAGAAACGGTGAGAACTTATTCAAGGTCCTAATATATCTGTGATTTTTTCTTTAATGAGTCTTATCTCAGTATTAAATAGATAACACTATTAAAATCTGACTTATTTGTACAAGACCACCACTGAGTCTCGACTCGGTTTTGCGTAGGCAACACAAGTCCGACAGAGTCAAAACTGTTCCACCCTGCTGGTCATACGTCGGCTAACATGAGTCCCTGTGAACATAAATAGATGGTATCATGTAATGTATTTATTGGGCTAAAATAAATTCTAGGTAGGTCGCCAGGTTAGGCCAAAACCCAGCACGCCACCTCGCGTGTCCGCAGCGGCAACATGCGGTTGATCTTTGAAAATGATATAACATACAAGCTATCGTGGCGAGGTTCTGCCTATTTTGCTTCGTCGGGATCTAGATACGGTGTTTGTTTTAGTTAAATATGTATGTATTGTTTTTGATATATATATATATATATATATATATATATATATATA
>WUAW01038585.1:12997-27272 GCA_017165845.1 Thaumetopoea pityocampa | reverse complement strand
GTCGCGCTGGAATTCGATTGGAGAGGCCTATGTTCAGCAGTAGACAGCGACGGGCTGAAATGATGATGATGGTGTTGAAAAGATGACACAAGTTATGAAGTCTTATTGCATCCCGATGTCAATAGGCTTGCAAATAAATTTAAATATATATTATAGGGGTTTTAAAATAATGGAGTGGCAACCCTGAATCGGATAAGACCCTTGACTAGGTGGATTGATGATCTAATTAAGATCACGGCCAAACGGCAGATGCAGGCGGCTCATAGCCGCTCGGTGTGGTGATCATTAGAGAAGACCTTATTGCACAATGTGTAAAGTTGAAAATATAATGGAAGATGAACTCGTGTTATCCCGTTCGTAACATTTGGACGACTCAATGGCGTGCTCCCGTTCAACCAATAGCCGACAAGGGTTTTACCCGCGCAAACGCATTACCTTATAATTGGCTGAAATATTTTTGCGCCTTAAAAATTCTTACTGCGCAGGTCATTCTTGTAACATATTATTGTGATAGATATAACTGTGTGTGATCTAACTGTTATTTCCATAATATTTACCAGATATTTGTTATTACTAGAGATGTTATATTAGGTCAATTCTAGGTATTCACTAATATTGAATATATTCGAAATCTCATATTATAATACCATTACTGGATATTAGTCATATATTAGGTAACCGATTCCATTATACGCTTCCCAATATTGAGGCTAATATTGGTATTAGTATAATATTGAATATGTACCTAATCTCCGTATTAACGAATACAAATATGAAATGATACACAATATCATATAGTCATCTCGTTCACACACACACGTCTCGACGCTGCGCGCGGCTTGTTATCCTAATATAAACTAATACTGCATAGGGCTAATATCGAGATACGTATTTACGCGACGCGCGTCGTCGTATCCTGATATTTGACTAATATCCTGGTATGCTTATATTTGAGATTTATGTATCCTAATATGAACATGAATGTTTGTATTATAATACGTGTACCTATTATGAATATATTCTTACATCTCTAGTTATCACATTTCAAACCGTGTCTTGCAGGGAGCAGGGAGCAAAAGGAGTAAAACTATATTCAGTTCCCAATTTATATACGATAAGTATGTTGGTGATCGAGTAGTGCTAAATTCGATGCCGGTCCCGTACCACTGGGTTATTTCAAACTCATGTACGGTCGGTCTAAATTATAGACACTAATATAC
The DNA here is from genome assembly GCA_017165845.1 of Thaumetopoea pityocampa. NCBI lineage: Eukaryota > Metazoa > Arthropoda > Insecta > Lepidoptera > Notodontidae > Thaumetopoea > Thaumetopoea pityocampa. The sequence goes on along the minus strand of WUAW01038585.1, from coordinate 26,052 downwards.
TCAACGGAGACCGAAAATTTTGTAAGGAAATGCCCGTTCGGGTATGTGAAGTCAATTAACCCGCACTGGGCTAGCGTGGGAGAGTACGACCTAATCCCCCTCCTGACCAGGGGAGGTCCGTGCCCCTGTAGTGGGGATGAATATGTATTGGGGATGCTGACACGATAATTTTATTTATACAATGAATTCTGCTCCATTTCAGGATTTTGGCAGCGATATATTGAAGAGTGAAAAGGTGTATCTTGCTTGCACTGTGAATCGGATAGGTTCTATGGATACACAGAATTTAGAGTACAGGTATGAAAATTAACTCAAATTATATGCTGTGTTACTGTATTTGAGTTATTTTATGTAATACTAGTTTTTGTCCGCGGCTCCGCCCACGTGTAAATCGGTTTTCCGCTACATGAGAAAGAGAAATTACGAAACAATAATAGATTTATATAAAAAAAGCCATGTACCACTTTTACTTGAGCTCTCGTTTTTTAACGGAGGCTACTAAAACAGGAATAAAGCTGTATCTTCAATTCTACTGGACCGATTTTGATGAAACATGCCGCATTAATTAAACCGGAATAGTACTTTTTTAAACTGTAGCAGTTTAATCAAAATCTACCCGTTGGTTTTTGCGTGAACAAACAAACAAACATCGACGGATTTGGTTTCAGAAGCCCTTAACTAGTCGATCTGAGTAGTTTATTTTTAAATATCTTTGATTTTTGAAAATTTGACATATAACAATTTTTTTAATAGGATAGATAGATAAAAAGATAAGATGAGGTTATAATTTCAAGGTCGAATACAACTATTTTTTTAAATATGTATTGTATTATGTATTATTTGTATATTTTATGTGTTGCGATTCAAATGAAATATTCCTGCTGCAAAAGAAAGTACACCTTGATGACTGCGATGAATGTGTGAATGCGGTAGAAATGCGTTCCCTGCGGAGTATCTGTGGAGTCACCCTGAGTGATCGATTGAGGAATAGCGTAATAAGGGATCGGTGTAAGTTGAAGTATGATGTGGTGACAAGGATCGAGAGAGGAATGTTCCAATGGTTTAGTCATTTAGAAAGAATGAGTGAGATTCGATTGACGAAACGAATATACCAGCTTTTTATATAAATATATGATTATTTCGGGATTTCCCGTATAACGGAAAACAGACATTCACGCGGGCGGTGCTGTGGGCAAAAGCTAGTCGCATCTAAAGTATATTTACTCCAATAATCTTATGCTTTTGTATGGTTATTGAATTAATATGCATACTGTACTCTTATGCCCGCAGGCGCAGTTCGATCGCGCAGTCTCCCAAGGAGCTGACGATCTCTGTTCGCGCCATGCGGAGGCCGTTCGGAGTCGCCTGCGTCGATATTAAGCGCTACTTGACTTGCGATCAGTCGGATAAACACATACAGGTGCCATTTTACGCGTAAGTACTTTTGAGGTTATATTTAATCTATATCTTCAAGGTGCCTGCCAAGAGTGGACGACTGATTGGCACAGTGGGCAGAGGCCCTGCTTTCTGTGCCAATGAGTCCCGGGTTCGAATACTGGTAGGAACAAACTTTGTGTGATGAGCACAAAGGTTTGTATCCGAGTCATGGACGTATGTATCTATTTATGTATAGTATTTATCTATATGAGTATGTATATCGTTGTGTAGTACCCAAGATATAGGGAATCCTAGTTTGGAACTAGAACAATGTGTGTGCGAAGTGTGCAAAATATTATTATTTATATTATAGCAAATACCTTTTTTTTTCAAGGAACAGGCAAGAATGATGATGATTTAATTTACGTAGAACACGTAGCTTTGCTTTTAAAATTAACAGCTTCTGACTGATATTATGGAAAATCCCTCTTTTTTTATGGAGGAAGCCCATGTTCGGCCGTGGTCCTCTATGGGGTGTGATGATGATGAATCATACTTGTTATGATACAAATCATGGATAAACATGGCTTCCAGTTGTATATGCAGGATTTAGAAGGTTCCTCTCAAGAAGGAGAATGTATTGTGACCCATCATTTGTATTTGTTTTCTTCATGTTACTCTGTATAGTTTTTCTATATCAATGCATTGTTGTACATATCTATTGTAATGGCATTGAAAAGAGTAACAGTGGAGTTTCTGGTCCGTTCTTCTCCTCTGAAACAACTCTCCGAGCGGGTGGTAGATTCTTGACTATTCATAAGTACCTGTTGGATTTACATGAATAAAAAAAAATGACTTTGACTTTGAGGATATTACTAAGGTGTTAAGGTCAGTTATCCATCATTATTCTCCGTCCATATACATCTACAGGGCCACGGACCACTTCTAATCAGAGAGTGATTAGGCCGTAGTCTACCACGCTGGCCTAGTGTGCGCTGGTACACTTCTCACACCCGAGCAGTCATGCAGGATTCCTCACCGAGCGTTCCTTCTCTGTTGAGTACTTTGATGTCTAGAATGTAGACCGTACATAAATTAGAAATAACTCAGTGGTACGGTGCTGGGACCGAACCCACGACCTTTTTACTGCAAGTCTGGCTCTGCTAGACCACCAATGTACCCAGTATTGTATTCTTTAATATCCTTATTGATCCTGATTTTGTTAACTCGATTAACTTTTTTTTTTAATTTTTATCATATTTAAGCCAATACTTAACTACAATCCCATCTGATAGTAAGTGACGATGGGTAGAACGTTCTAGCTTCATAAAAACCTATTCGCTCTTCTCTTAAATACACCTACATTATAATCGGACAGAAATACTGATGCAGGAAGACTTCCAGTCTTTAGCTGCGAATTATGAACTCTAGTATTAATGGGATTGTCTTGTTTACTACAGATATGAAAAGGAAAATCTAGATTTATTACTAAAGAAAGTCATCACTAACCGCGACATCAAAGACTCCAAACATCCTCAGGGGCTCTTCGTGTCCGTGCAACTAGTTGAAGGCGATTTGAAACAGGTATTTTTTGTCTCTATCTAATTACGTGTGTCATTTAGAACATTTCATCGCCATCAACCCATCTAGTGCCCCACTCCTGGGCACTGGTCTCCCCTCAGAGTGAGAGGGGATAGGTCCACTGCACTGGCTTAATGTGCGTTGGTAGACTTCACAAGCCGTCAAGAAAATCTCCCAGGCACACAGGTTTCGTCGCGATATTTTTCTTCACGGCATGAAGCGAGCGATAATTAATTATTAAATTACTATTTCGCTCTCTGCCTGCAGATTAATATTAACCGTATGTCTACGTGTTAAGAGATTTTTTTCTTTGGCCGTTTCAGAATCGCTCGTTTTTTTCTCGCCCCATTGGGTCCGACACATAATTCCGCGCTGCTACAAGATATATGTATAAATTACAAAGTGTTTTTAGACACTTATTGCGATTTCGTCTCACTATTATTGGACAAAATAATATTGGCGGTGATTCTGTTGTAACAGAACTTAATTAAATTTGGTCCCTCCCTATCTTTTTCTAACGTCAAACGTCAAAACGAGATAGCTATCAATTTTAGTGCTGTCAGTTTTATTTGGACACGTCAAAATTAAGAAATTTAGATGTGACTTGTTCTAAAGTCACATCTAAATTTCAATCAATATAGACTAAAGATAACCAAAAACGCAACATTTTTTGAATCGTTTGACAGAAACGTAGGTCGGTATTCGCTATAAATGTTTGCTATCTCGTTTTGGCGTTTAACATTAGAAAAAGATAGAGAGGGACCAAATTGAATTAAGTTCTGTTACAACAGAATGAGCACCAGTAATAATATTCCGTTTATTCAAATCTAAAATTTACAATAATACCGTAAATTCGGAATTTTCTTTTAAGTGAAAACTTAGAGTATTCGTCCGGGGTTATACACCAGAGCCTGTCTAATCTCTCCAATTCACAGATCCGCGAAGAGAACCCACACATCGTCGTTGGCAACACGGCCGTAGCGCGAAAGATGGGCTTCCCCGAGGTCATACTGCCGGGTGATGCGCGCAACGACCTCTACGTGACCTTATGCTCGGGCTCCTTCTCCAAAGGTGGAGGGAAATCATCTGAGAGGAACATCGAACTGGTGGCTCGGGTCGTCGACAAAAATGGGAAGACTATACCTGTGAGTTTTAATTCGCAAGTTGACAGCGGTGGTAATTCTGCAGTAACAAAACTTAATTAAATTTAGGCTCTCGCTATCTTTTTCTAATGCCAAACGCCAAAACAAGATAGCAGCAATTTTGTCGCTGTCATTTTTGTTTAGACGCGTCATAATTAAGTTCTACATCCAAATTTAGACGGGACCTCGGAACATGCCGATTAGAGATATGCAAAAACGCAACAGAAATGTAAGTTGGTACTTGCTAAAATTGTTGCTATTTCGTTTTGGCGTTTGACATTAGAAAAAGATCTAGGTTAACAGTTGTAGAAAGTAAACCAGACCCCCCCAGCAAAGTTTTTGCTGGGGGGGGGGGGGGGTCTGGTTTTACCTCTCCTATTTCTGCATATATTCTATAGATGTTACATTGTTCTACGAGTGTCGGTTTGAATATTACCATCGTGAACAAAAGGTAAAAAAGTTTAAGTTGTGTAGATTAATTAGTATTGTATTTATGTGTAACAGGGTGTGATATCGAGAGGCGCTGGCGTGCCGCTAGTAGACGAGTATACCTCCATGGTCTACTATCACGACGATCGGCCGAGGTGGCAGGAGGTTTTCAAGGTAATTGAATCATCAAGGTAATTGACTGCACGGATAGCGCAGTGGTTTAAGTGGTCGCTTTTCTACTGTGTTGTCGATTGTTGTGGGTTCGATCCCCACACGGGACAACAACTTTGTGTAATCCACAAATTGTTGTTCTAAGTCTGGGTGTTTTGTGTTTCCGTTATTTGTATGTTTCTAAAGTCCTCGCGACACAGGAATTAATCCTAATGCGGGAGGTGTCTTTAAAAAAAAAATAAAAAAAAAAATCATTTCAGTTGTACTGACATAATTTTGACGATTAATTAGTACAGTAGCTGTGACCCTGCTTTCTGTTACATCGAGTCTCGGCTTCGAATAACGTTAGGGGCCAATTTTGTGTGATGAGCATAAATATTTGTATCTGAGTCATGGACGTATTTATCTATATTATGTATTAGTATTTATCTATATAAGCTATCTATATATGAAGCTAGTATGAAAAATCTAATCATCTCTTTAACGGCAAGGAAAACCGTTATATTAATATTAATCGTAGTATCAGGTGGTTATAGTACTAATTATTTATGATATTTTGTCATACTCCACATAACTGTTATCGCTGCCAATTTTTTTTAAATCACCAAAATATTTTTATTTATTTTTACATATGAAAATAGCAGAATATAGCTCCAAGAGTTACCATGCTGATGTGGCAGTGGGTAGTGCAGGTAGCTTGCATAACTGAAAGATTGGGTCTTAAATTGCTGGAATGGTGGCCCCGAAGCAGAGACTTGTGTGGTGTGACCTCTGACTAGATGGACTGATGTCTTAATTAGGATGTATGTCTAGAGCAGTGATTCTCAACCATTGTGCCGCGGCACTTTTGTGTGCCGCCAAATTCTTAAAGTGTGCCGTCAAATTTTAGAAATATATATAGTGAAAATTATAGTAATAATAATTATAATAGTAAAAAATATAATAATAATATGCTTTAGTAACATTGTCATTTTTACGACCAAATGTAAATTAAACTATCAAAAAACATCAATTATTATTTTACATTCAATTTTTAAAATTATCTTTTTCTTTGTGTGCCGCCAAATTTTTAAATCGTTTAAAAGTCTGCCGTGACAAAAAAAAGGTTGAGAATCACTGGTCTAGAGTCTACTGAGTCGGGTCGCTCGGTGTAGCGATCAGAGGAGGAGGCTTATATCCAACAGAGGCTTATATGCTGTCTGGCGCCGGTATAGTAATAGCGTCACTCCATCTCTTCCCGTGGCTGCTGGGAGAACCAGCTAAGGGTTGTACCAGGAAGACGTGCAACAGCATTATCCTGTATTTCAATCAAAATCCACTACAATCACCAAATCAAATTGATTATGACAAATCCCTCCTTTTTAACGGGGTGGCCCATGTCCAGCAGTGGTGGCATGGTCCACCATTGCTGGACATGGGTCCAGCAGTGGTCTTCCATGGGCTGGTATTGATAGGTTCAGAAATGGTATTTCTACGTCAAATAATAAGTGACTCTGGGAAATAGATGTTGATTTTCATTTCGCAGGTGTGTCTGAATATCGAAGAGTTCAAGGAAGCGCATCTGGTGTTCCTGTGTCGGCACCGCAGCTCCAATGAGGCCAAAGACCGCGCCGAGCGGCACTTCGCGCTCTGCTACCTGCGGCTCATGCAGCGAGAAGGCACCACCACACCCGACAACAATCACAATCTATGCGTTTACAAGGTATATAATATAAGTGTGTGTGTCTGAGAGTGCGTGCGCGCGTGCATGTTCTTTTAAATAAAATTCATGTTCAATAATTACATTTGTATTCCTTCTAACTTCAAAACCATCAAAATTTACATCATAAAGAACCAAATTTAAACTGTTGGCACATATTAATTTATTTTAACACAATTTTGGTAGATTACTGAGTTAGTAAAGTAGATGTTCAACGGAAAAAAATACAGTAAAGCAACACTAATCAGTGATGTACATGTGAGCAACTGGGTGGTTCATATGGTGGAGTTTCATTTGGTTTCTTATTTAGCCAATCCATATCATTTTTGATCATATGGCGCCATCTAAAAAAGTAAGTTTTTTCCCAAATGGATAAAAATGTATTGCGCTATTGAGTCTCATTATGCATTTATTTGGAGAGATAATTACCAGTTATTTTAAATCTATACTATATCTACACTATCAAAATATGTAATGAATCGATATTAATCGAATATTGGCATAATGTGGTTGTACCTTAGCCGTACAGAAAAAAAATCAGTTGAGAATAAAAAAATCGTGTTATTGTCACCCACAGGCCCTCTTAACGGTGGCATTAGATTGATGGACGTACGCCGGCGTTTTCTGCAAGACTCTTGCTATGACGCAAATATCAGAAAGTTAACAGTCCTTACTTACGATTAATAACCGTTACCTGTATCGTAATGATTACAGATCGATAAAAAGCACAGTTCGACGAATAGTGACGTGGAAAGCGAGGCGTCAGCTCTGTGCTTAGGGCTGCCGTCCCGGCGGGACGAGCTGCCGGCCGGCGCGGAGCACGGGCTGACGCGAGGCGTGTTGTCCCTAGTGCATCGTGATACGCTAACTGTCGCCACCAAGCTCTGCTCCACCAAGCTCACGCAAAGAGGTAACCCTTGCAACACTTGAGTTTGTAACAACCCACTGATGGGAGTTTTGATTGCAACTCGACCCATCATACCTAACAAATAAGAAATAGAAAATGTACTTTGGGTGGTCTCATCGCAATATGTATGGGATGTGGTGAGTCTATATGGACCCTGAAAAAATAGTCGGGTGTAGCTCCTGATGAGGAAGCTGGGGAAAATTTTCAAGAGAGGTAAAAGTACCTACGGCTTCAGATGACTTTTAAAACTAACAAATACGTCGATCTTACTTGGGGTTTTGTTATAGCGCGTGCGGTGTTCACTAATTTTTAACTGACAAGTGACCATCCTCCTGTATTATATTTTAGGGGGTAGTTTGAAAAAGATAGGTTGAATAATGGATTGCGATTTGAAAAAAATCGCGCGTTCGGTGTCAACAGTATGCGATCTCTTCCAGTCAATGGACAGGATTCACAGCTAGATATGGTGGTGCAATTGTACTGTGCGTTTTTATTTAAAATGATAGATTATAATAACATAAAAATAACATGGTTATGTATTTTTTTGTGTTTCATATTGGTATTTTATAAATGTAGTATTTTGTGTATCAGTCATTTCAAATAAAACTCTAAATAACAATAAATTGTGACAGCGCTTTATAAAGCAATAGGCATGCGGGAACTTTCGCCTAGTCAATGTGGTATTCGTCAAATTGTCTTCAAAACTCCAACTCTAGATCAATGTGTGTAAGAAAAAAAAATATTGTCCACAATATACAGCAATATATTGTGGACAATATTTTTTCTTTGGGTAGCGACACGTTGTATGTAATCCGATTTCTCTTACTACACAAAATATTGTAACCAGGCGACTGGACACATTTTCATGCCAGTCGCCCCCCGCCATCCGTATCGTCAGGTCGAATAAACGGTATCTACCATGGAGTCGAGATAATTCATAACACCATGAAGACTTCCCTCAACCATAACTTTCTAAGATTCCCCAAAGTAATATCATCAGGTCATCTGGCTGGTGGTCTGCATTTTCTCTGCATCCATTCCTGGACCATGTTTCAGCCATATACCACTCACCTTCGTTCCCTTTTCCAGATCATTCTCATAATAATTTCCACACATTTTGCATGACCTCATATTTTTTCAGGCACGTAAACTAAAATACTGTGGCCCCCTACATAGTACCACGCATTCTCAACAGATGGCGCAGTTCTTGAGTGACGACATCAGAAGTCTGAATCACGCGTATGAAGTTTGATAGCGACTTAGCGTATGTACGTCCCAAAATCAACCGTCGTGGCGGTAGCAGGCCCCGCCGGAGATGACACCCGTCTGATCGGAAGATCTTCCCTTTCCCGATACTGCCACTCCTGACACACTTAGACCCTATAGCTGGTGACTTAATCATCAACGTCATATACGTCATAATTCATTCTACCTAAAAATACTAGTTCAAGAGCTTCAACAAATACAACCACTAGTGTCATTATGACACTGCTCAGAATATAATATTTAACATACAATCTGTCGGGAATGTCCATTGGTGCCTGATTCAGATTTCTTGACCCCTGGATTCAAAGTGACTACCCTTTGAATCAACTAGGCAAATCTACTAGGCCACTGATTCCGATTCGTTAATTATCATCAATTTTAAAAGCATCCTTATTATTAGAATGTCAACCAACATTCTTTTTTTCAGAGGAAATACTAGGCGTGCTAAAATGGAGCACGCACTACGCCGATAAGACGCTGCGCACGGCGCTCGCTCAGTTACTGACGGTGCCCAGCGAGGAACTAGTCAAGTTTCTACAAGACATACTGGACGCCCTTTTCAGTATACTGACGCAGGTACATGGTTTCTACAAGACATACTCAGCGCTGTCTTCAGAATACTGATAGTGTACAGTTTCTACAAAACACACTTGACGCTCTCTTTAATATATTAAAGCAAAAACATATTTTCTATTAGCTTTTGCCCGCGGCTCCCCCTGTGTGAATGCCGGTTTTACACGGGAAATCCCGAAACAATCATTAATTTATATAAAAAGCTTATAAACCACCTTTACTTGAGCTCTACCTCTACCTCATCCTGTTTCCTTTCCTTTCCACTAAAGCCGTGGGAATGCAATGAGGAACTTTAACATTTTTGAACCTTATAAAATGGCGGCGTCGTGGTTCGCCACCCGACACGTCTCGTTGACCGCGGGGCGAAATGTGGACTGCGGATAGCTGCTTTGCTACATCAAACGTATCCTACATGGTCGTAGCAGGTGGAAAGAAGTGGTCTCTGCCTACCTCAAAGGGAAAAGGTGTGATTGTATGTATGTTTGTAGTATTTACTATGATCTCTGCCTACCCTTATGGGACATCGGCGTGAGTGTATGTATCTATGTATGTACTTGAGCTCTCGTACCTTAACGGTGGCTACTAAAACAGGGCTCAAGCTGTCTCTTCAATTCTACTGGACCGATTTTGATGCATCATGCCACAGTATATGAGTCGAAATAGTACCTTTAAGACTGTAACCATTTGATCAAAATCTGTTGGTTGGTTTATGCGTGAAGTCCGAACAAACAAATAAACTTCGTCGGATTTGGTTTCAGAAGCACTTATAATTATGTTAGATTACTAATACTACTTAGATAGACTAATGTATATCTAAGTAGTTTGTTTTTAAATATCTTTGATTTTTAAAAATTTGTCATTTAACAACTTTATAATTTTCGTATTTCTTACGGAGCAGACAAAATTTGGAAGATGAAATATTTTAATTTTAGTATATTTATTTAAGATTAAGAATTGTTTTTAATATATTTATTTTGGAATCGTTGTTCACTATCAAGCCGTAGGAAGTACTTTTTAAATTTAGACTTAAGCAGTTTTCCTTGATCTCTAGGAGCGGACTTCTATGGGCTGATTATTTATTTATTTACACTTCATATATAAAATATGTAAAGGCGGACTTAGGTATTTTCTACCAGTCAACCTTAGGGTAGAGCATAGAGATAAATAAAAAAGGAGGTGCATTCTAAGACGAGAAGAAAATATGAGATGAAAGAACAAATTGGTTATTACATACTAATATATACTATTGTAAAGTTGAGGACCTTGCAGCAAAAGGGGGCAGATCCAAATTTTAGCCGTTACTCTTTTTAACGCCTTAACCCACAGATTTTTTGGAAAAAAAAATCCGTCCAAAAAAATTTTTTTTTTATGTAAAGAAACACACCTTAGAATATTGTCTTCGCAAAAAGTAATTCTCAATTATATTCAACTGTGAAAAATTATAGCGGCATAAAAAAACAACGCCACTCGAATTATCTCGAGTGTGCACAATTTGGCCTGTTTAGCGTGCTCGAATCAACTCGAGCGTACAAATTAAGGGGCTAACTTTAAAAAATCGTAGTTATGCTAAAACTTATGTACCTTAAAATATGTAAATATGCATATATTATATATTATAACATGTAAATGTAAGACTTAAATGTAATAATTAATTTTTAGACACGTTTTCTTTGACTACCCGAAATTTTTGAAATTTGTAGTTGCCATCTTTTTCCTCCTTCTCAATTGTTAAATGTCAAATTTTCAAAAATTAAAGATATTAAGAAACTACTTACTCAGATCGACTAATTAAGAGCTTCTGAAACCAAATCCGTCGATGTTTTTTTTTGTTTAGCAATTAGATTTTGGTTAAACTATTAGTCTTAAAGGTACTATTCTGACATAAATAGTGCGGCATGTTTCATCAAACTCGGTCGAGTAGAATTGAAGATACAGCTTGATCCCTGTTTTAGTAGCCGCCGTTAATGTACTAGAGATCAAATAAAAGTGGTTCTAAGGCTTTTTATATAAATCTATGATTATGTCGGGATTTCCCATATAGCGGAAAACCGACATTCACGCGGGCGGAGCCACGGGAAAAAGCTAGTACTCAATAAAATGAACTAATAAACAATGAATAATAACGATTCTTTATTAAGGTGAAAGAAGACCACGAGGATTACAACGATAGAAGCTACGGTGTGCTGGTGCTAGAGTGTCTGCTACGGATCATATCGCTGGTCGCCGACTACAAGTACCTGCACTTCCAGCCGGTGCTGCACGTCTACATTGACCAGAGCTTCTGTGACGCGCTCGCATATGAGTGAGTAACACCCTAGCATTCACTCAATAATTATTTCTACATCTATTTTGAATAGTACTGTCCTTATGACGTACGATTTTTTTTTAATACATTTAAGCCAGTACTTGACTACAGTCCCACCTGATGGTAAGTGGCGATGTAACCTAGGGTGGTAATATACTATGTTAATAAAAAACTATTCACTTTTGTATTAAATACACTTAGATTATAATCTGATGGAAACACTGACACAGGAAGGTATTCCTGTCAGTGTTTCCATCATTTCCATCATGGAACTACTTTGCATCCACAACGTGGATGCAAAGTAGTTCCATGAAGAAAGGAAAAGATGGTGAAGATGGTTCAGCCAATTACGAGAGGCAGTGCGTTTGCACGGGTAAAATTCTCGTTGGCCATTGGGGCGTGACGGACGGCCCAATGGCTTTGCTTAGTGGAGCGTCAGTTGCGATTCGCATACAAGCATGTTACGAACGAGATAACACGAGATCAAGAGCTATTACATTTTTAACCTTACGCGTAGGGTAATAAGGTCTTTATTGAATTGGTGCTTACGTTTGGTTTTAATCGGCGTTTGTTAGCACCCGTTAGCGCTGATGATGACTGTCGATGTAACTTGTTTTTGTGGTACTACTGTACTATAAAGATCAGATACAGAGAAGTAATGTAAAACGGCAAACTAAATGAAACGTCTCATATGAAAATACTATTTTATTTTCATTTTTAACGTAGCCGAGCGCACGCCTCAATGTGACCTGCACAGTTCCCAGCGCGCTCGGGAAAGCCGAACCGCGCTGTCCACTGCGGGGTTTTTTGAAGTAGCCCGGCCTGAAATTGTCTATTTGAAATTAAAAACGTCCGAAAATTATGTGATCAATTATATTTTACGAGCATTCCTCAGGTCAAAATGGTAGATTTACCCAAGTGGACGGCCACCGACTAGCTTGGAAATGGGTAGAACTACCCGATCGGTCGGCAAAGTGTTAACACGCTTTTATTAGCTTCACCTGTATGTATGTAACGGAACTCTATTTTTACCCACTATAAAAAGTTAGATTAATTTGAAATTTCGCACACTTGTCAAGGACCGATGACAATACAATTTAATAATTTTTTGAAGCATGTTTTTTACTTGAAAAAAATTAAAAAAACACACTTTTATTACAATAAATTGATCTACAGATCAAATTAAAAAATGAACAATAAATTATATTAACAAAAAAAAACTAAAAAAAAACGCATTTTTATAGTTAATCGAACTAAAAAGTAAAAAATAATTCTTAATGTAAGTATAAAATGATAAACGAGAAAATTAATGTCATTGTGATAAAAGCGTGGGGTGGTTTATATCAATTGTTATAATTTCTTACTAGTTGTATTCCGAAATGCAGAGTTCGTGTAAAAATGTAGTACAAAGCGCCCCACGCTTTTACCACAATGACATTAATTTTCTCGTTAATCATTTTATACTTTATTAAGAATTATTTTTTACTTTTTAGTTTGATTAACTATAAAATAGTGTTTCTTTTTTTAGTTTTCTGAACTATAATTTTTTAAACTTGAATTAATCTGTTAAAAATTAATCACCGTTCAAAATAAATCTAAGTATAT
>WUAW01038584.1:27552-37931 GCA_017165845.1 Thaumetopoea pityocampa | reverse complement strand
AATATGGTAGAAATGTAGCTGCAGGGGGTACACCGGAACCAGCTAAATTTTGAAAGTGGTCTATGAGAAAATAGTCTGGGAACCTCTGGTCTAAAACTTGCGCGACTTCAACTTATAGATACTGCTCGCGACCACAGTTGGTATAATATAACCGAATTGAAACGTGGGGATAATTGATCATTATAATTTGTTGCGATAAATCCCGCTATACAATCTATAAACAGACACCAAAATCAATATATTAAATAATAGTAACATCGAATAAATTAAAAAATACAAAATAAATATTGACAAACAGTGCACCAAATAGTTCATAATGCATGATAAAATTAGTTTTATCTGTAGTAGGAAGCGGAAGTAGTATAATCACCCTTTTCTTTGTGTGTGACCGAGAAAAAAGAAGTACTAACTAGACAATGCACTACTCGTTGTAGCATGCTTAATACAATAAATGTTTTTAAATAATTTTTATATTAAGTATTTCACACAATAATTAAATGTTTCAGTAAGATCTCAGTGTTGTTTGCGTCTTAATTATAACAATTAAGCTTAACCTTCAGTATCTGACTCGGTCATAAATGTATTTCTTTTATATTTTTAAATTATTTTCTTTTTTTTATTAATTTGTAGCAGTGAAATAATGGTGTCAATTCTGATGTAACACAACTTAAACTAAATTTAGACTCTCCCTATCTTTCTCTAATACCAAACACCAAAATGAGGTAGCAAATATTTTTAGGGAATACCAACCTATATTTCTGTTAAATGGTACAAAAAACATATTGCATTTTTGCGTCTTTTTACTCAGTATTTTCGAGATCGCCTCTAAATCTCTTAATTTTGACGTGTCTAAGCAAAACTGACAACATCAAAATTGTAGTTATCTCGTTTTGGCGTTTAACATTAGAAAAAGATGGGGAGAAAATAAATTTAGTTGAGTTTACCGCAGAGTTACTACCAATGTCATTTTAAATTTGTAGCAAAATCAAAACAGAGTCAATTTGTGCACAAGTTGTTAGTTATTATAGGGCGTGGTCCAAGCATAATAATAATAGCATGAGTGTCACGTCACTGCCTCTTGTCCAGTGAACGCTGTGAGAACCGACTCAGGGTACACGAGATATTGGCAATAACATCCTGAGATTAAAGGGTCATTTAATGCGTACTCCAAGACATATATGTTCCAAGACATACACTAGTATATTCCTCAAGAAATATAATATATTTCTCCATAAACGGGAGAGCACAAGAACTTCAACACGATGACGTGACGTATTGAAAAAATGTAGTTCTATAAAAATAAATATATAAATAAACGTCAAATGGCGAAATCGTGTTGGATCTGATTGTGAAACAATGTCTATCATGACAAGAAAAAAAAAACGCCAAAATAGACATTTTCTCAATGAGAACAATTACTGTTAAAGTAGCTAACGCTCAGATCATCAAATGACAAACCCAAGAAAAAAATCGATCTGAAACAATTGTGTATCTATTACCTCTTTTAATATTGAGCACGCGGTGCAAGTACACGCTCCAGTGAGCACTTTTGAGACGTTTTTACTTCTGGGTATGAAGGTTGCGTTTATAATCTGCATTTAAACCTATTAAGACGTCGCTACTTTATCTTCAAATGTTTTCTCACTGCAAATTGACCGCACATAAGACTAAAAAATAAACATAAAATAAAATAATAAAATTATAATAAACACAAGCCTAAAAACCTTTCAACACTGATATTTCTTCGTACAACGAACTTCCACAGAATATTAATCGTACTAACACCTTTTTTACATTACCTATCTACCTATTTACATTCAAAAGCCGAGCTGCGTCGTTCAGAATATTTATTGTAGATTAATAAATAAATGCCTTTCACGTAGTGTCGTTATCGTGCTTGGACATGATTGCGATCATGTATCATGTCAGTACACGCAAGATGGGCAACGACTTGAACAAATATACGGAAAGATTGATTACAAAACTTGGACACAATGTCTGTTCAGCTATGGACTGATACAGAAGGAAACTTTCGGCCTGTGTCCTATCTTGATCGTGTGTTCAGCAGAATTTTCTTTGAACTATTCATGATAAACGAGACAATTCCAATCCGCCAATGTCAGATCGCCAGAATAAATTATTATTATTTGTTTATTTATTTAATTATCATTAAAAAATAGAAGAATTAGTTGTAACATAAACTCATTCGAGTTTAACCGCACACCAGTGTTGTCGACTATAAAATACAAAACAAGTTTCACAACATAGACAAACAATAACAACACCAAAAAATAAGCATAAGTAGTTATCATCAACACAAAAATGTAGGTACATAAATGATTGACATTATTCCATATCACAAACAAAAGGTAGCTATAAAATGTTCCGTTCCTACAATCAGCATACAGGCTGATATTTTTTTTAAATGATTTATTTGATCATTTTTCAAATTGATGAAAATATTGTTTTATCTATCTGTACTATTATAAAATTGTTAAATGTTAAATTTTCAAAAATCAAATATATTTAAAAACAAAGTATACAGATCGACTAATTAAGGGCTTCTGAAGCCAAATCCGTCGATGTTTGTTTATGTTTTTGTTTGTTTGTTCGGGCTTCACGCAAAAACCAGCGCGTAGATTTTGGTTAAGCTGTTACAGTCTTAAAGGTAATATTCCGACTTAAATAAAAGGGCATGTTTCATCAAAATCAGTCCAGTAGAATTGAAGATACAGCTTGATGCCTGTTTTAATAGCCGCCGTTAATATATGAGAGATCAAGTAAAAGTGGTTCTTAGGTTTTTATATAAACCTATGATTGTGTCGGGATTTCCTATGTAGCGGAAAAACGACATTCAGACGCGGGCGGAGCCGCGGGCAAAAGCTAGTAGTATATAAATATATGGATAGTTTCTATATAGATGTATATTGTATCACTGAATCATACCGTAATTACCGAACAAATTAGGATGAAATTAGACATACAGTTTCAGGTCACGCACCAGATACTATTTTGCGAGCAACCTCGAATAGCACACAGGCTATAAAGTTGCTTCTAATGGGGTGATGTGGTGTTTCCTATGCTACCTTTGTACCCGTCAGCACTCGTGCGGTGAGTTACTGCGAAAATTTAATTTATCAAGTCTCTTACTGCGGCAATACAATGGATTTTCATAAATTGTGCACTCCCAGATTAATTACTACTTAATGGACCCTCAGTTACTATCTACAATTGGTATTAACACCAGGCATATTACGCGAATTCCACATGCATTTTCGATCAAGGTCTATAAAATAATATCCCCTATAACTACAAAACTGGTTGTTATGTTATTACACGTATATGTTAGCATCTAACCTATATTATAAATTGAGTCACATGGGTTTAGTCGTTTTGGCGTAATTAAAGAACAAACATCCAGATAGAATTTTTTTACATACATACATACATACACACAATACTACCAAAGAGCTGGGGTGGGATGGGAAGAGATGACTTCTTTCCATTTGCTACGAGCAAAGTGGCTATCCGTAGCCCACATTTCGCCCCCGCGGGAAACGATACGTGTTGGGTAGTGAACCAAGACGCTGCCATTTTTTAAGGTTCAAAAGCGTTAAAGTTTTTCATTACGTTCCCACGAAAAGAAAGGAAAGGAAAGAGGTTAGGGTAAGAAAGCTGTATTGACCAAAAAATATGGAATTTGGGAAAAGAACTAGATATAGGATACAGGATACTAATATCTCGGAAGGAGTAGGAAGAGACAGTAGTAGCTCGGGGGGCCGGGGTCGCTTCCCCGTATACTTAAGTCTATTTGTCGAACAAGCTAAAAGACTAAATACTCCCTAAACTGAGAAATATTTTTGTAATTATAATTATATATAATACTAGCTTCTGCCCGCGGCTCCGCCCGCGTGAATGTCGGTTTTCCGCAACATCCCTGTAGGATTTTGGCCGTAAATTAAACACTATATTAAGTGAACTGGTTGAAAATATATTAAATATGGAAAAAGTACAATCTTACAGTACTAATGCACAGGCAACCGAGAGGAAAAAGGGAGGTGGCGCCATCGGTGGCAAAATTGAAAACTTTACGGTTGCGTTCAATAATCAAACAATTCCGATACAATCATAGATTCATATAAAAATTCTATGGTCACTTTTACTTGACCTCTCGTACCTTAGCGACGGCTACTAAAACAGGGATCAAGCTGTATCTTCAATTTTACTAGACCGATTTTGATGAAACATGTCCTATTATTTAAGTCGGAATAGTACCTTTAAAGACTAGCAGTTTAATCAAAATCTACCTGCTGGTTTTTGCGTGAAGCCCGAACAAACAAATAAACAAACAAACATCGACGGATGTGGTTTCAGAAGCCCTTAATTAGTCGATTTGCATAGTTTGTTTTTAAATATTTTTGAAAATTTGACGTTTAAGAATTTATAATAGTATATATAGATTATAATAAGTAGAATGTGTAGTAGTTTATAAATGTGTTATATAAACGCAAGACATATCCATACTTAGCAACATCTTTTGAAGTTCTGTATATCTGTACACAGTTTAAGCATATCTTAAACTGTGTACAGATATACCTACCTACATCCAAACTAATATTATAAATCCGAATGCTTAACTACTCAACCGACCGAATTTTGTACACACATTGTCAGTGATACAAAGAAAGACATAGATACCTTTATACTGACAAAAAAAACTGTTCCCCAAGGATACAAAAAATATTTTTATATGGACATCCAACAACGCGTGCGATGTCGCAGGCAAAAGATAATTCTATTGTATATAGTTGTTTTTTTTGACACAAAATCCCTCGAGCCTGCACGATTTAAACCACAGAACATCACTATCACTGCCTTGAACTTCGCGGTAGGCTGCATTGGCACCCGGGTCTCCAATGAAAGGTTCAATGCCACTTCAATAACCTTAAAACTGCTGTTATTAATCATGTGTTAACGGAATGTTTTGTAAGACTTGTCAGCGCCTTGAGTGGTTAATTTGATGAACTGAGTGCTGTGTCCATCACCATCATCCCCAGTCCATATTCATCCCCACTACAGGGGTACGGACCTCTCCGGATCAGGAGGGAGATTAGGCCGTAGTCTACCGCGCTGGTCTAGTGCGGGTTGGTAGACTTCACACACCCATGCGGGCATGCAAGTTTCCTCACGAAGTTTTCATTCTCCGTTAAGTACATTAGTGTCTACAATGTAAACCGTACATGAATTAGAAATAAGTCAGTGGTACGGGACCGGGATCGAACCTACGACCTTTCGATCGCAAGATGCGTCTGGCACCACTAGACCACAAATGTATTGGTGCCGATTCTCTTGTAACAGAACTTAACTAAATTTGGTCCCTCCCTATCTTTTTCTAATGTCAAACGTCAAAACGAGATAGCTACAATTTTGGTGCAGTCAGTTTCATTTAGGAACGTCAAAATTAAAAGATTTACGTGCGATTTCGGAACACGCGGACTAAAGATACGCAAAAACGCAATATTTATTTGAACTGTTTGACAGAAACGTAGGTCGGTACTCATTATAAATGTTTGCTATCTCGTTTTGACGTTTGACATTAGAAAAAGATAGAGAGGACCCAAATTCAGATTAGTTCTGTACAACAGAATCGGCACCACTGTCTGTGTTTACCGACATTACGCCTATTAATCCGCGGATGCTAGAAGCGTAGATAACAGTACATTAAAATTTCCCCGAGCTACTTCAGACCCAATATGAGCGCACTGTACATAGACGACTGAGTAGTTTAGTAGTAGTGACCGGTTTATGTGCCAGTTAGTCCCGGGTTCAAATCCTGGTAGGAACAAATGTTGTGTGATGACCATTCACTGGTCACGAATGTTTATCTACATATGTATTATGTTAGAATTTATTTACATAAGTCACTATGTCGTTGTCTAGTACCCGAGACACAGGGAATCCTAATAAGGGGCTACTGTCAATGTATGTGAAAAACAAGTGTCCACAATATTATTATTATCTTTATTACAACATTATTTTATAAAATATACATAAAAATTAAAAACTTAACTTTTTATATATATTATATTTTTATATATTATATTTAATATATATAAAAAATGGTGTTCCGCCAATAACGAGGTCTACGACACATGCTACCGGTGGCTGGGACTCCAGAGTAAGGAACCTCCTCACAATGCGGGCCGTGTCCAAGGGGCCCGCGTGCCTTCTGTATCAGGCCCTTCGCCCGTGTGCTTAGCGAGAGCTTTGTGTAGTATTATTATTATTATAATGTGACAGTCCGATGTGTGTAATATACCTAATTAATATTATAAATGCGAATGTGAGTTTGTTTGTTACGTTTTCACGCTTGCTTTATTGGAGGAGGCCTATGTCCAACACTGACGTCTGTGGGCTGATATGATTATGATGATGTATTATGTATTGATTATGTATTGTATCCGAATTTGGTAGAATAATATTATGTAATACATCAAGTATTACATAATATTATTCTACCAAATTCGGATTAAACTTATTACAACAGTAATTTAATTATACTGAGCAACTGGATTGTTGTCAATTCAACGTGACAAGAGCAATTCGCCATGTGTCGTACGACAGCAGGCGTCACTTTCCAGCAGTCAGTGAAGTGAGGAGAAAGTGGCGACCTCCGCGTTACGTCCGCGCGCCTGCCCAGTCCGCTGGCTCACACGCCAGTATGTATACATTCGTATGTACCTTCATATGAGTCGTATAGAATCAAAGTGACAATCTCACTTTTGGCACTTTTCACTTAACAATTTAGGTAATTGAAAATTCTCAAATGTTAAGTGTTTACTTGAATCGATATTCGTCATATACATTGCAAAATCAACACAGAATCTTCGTTCAGTTTCGAAGACGGCAATATAATAAAATATAATTGAATTTAATAATTTCTTTCGGTTACGAAATAATTGCTCGTAAGGAAATGACTTGATTTTGAACGACTCAGACGTAATACGTATGTCCGGGAAGCCTTTTCTTTGCAATGTGAACGACCGCGTCCCACATGTTAATTTACGCTGCTACTTTTTAGATAGAAAGTTAATCTATTTTATTATGGCGATGTGTTCACTTGTATATGACACTAGCTTTTGCCCGCGGCTCCGCCCGTGTGAATGACGGTTTTCCGCTACTTGGAAAATCCCGAAATAATCATATATTTACGGAAAAACAGCTATAAACCGACGAGCTTGTATGAAAGCGTTGATGAAAGTAGAAGAAGCGAAAGATGTATGTCTGGATCGTAGAAAGTGGAAAGAAGTGGTCTCTGCCTACCCCAGAGGGAAAAAGGCGTGACTATATGTATGTATGTGTTTGTAAAGAGCTGAAGAACCACGTTTACTTGAGTTCTCGTAGCTTTACAGTGGCTACTAAATCAAGGGTCAAGCTGTATCTTCAATTCTACTGGACCGATTTTGACGACTGTAATAGTTTGACTAAAATCTTCCGTTTGGTTTTCTTGATTATATGACTGCACGGATGGCGCAGTGGTTTAAGCATCCACTGTGCTGTCGAGTGTTGTGGGTTCGATCCCCACACGGGACACAACAACTTTGTGTAATCCACAAATTGTTGTTCTGAGTCTGGCTGTTTTGTGTGTCCGTTATTTGAATGTTTGTAAAGTCCCCGCGATACAGGATTTAATCCTAGTGCGGGAGTTGCCTTTAAAATAAATAAATAAATTTAACGTATGTGTATTTAGAACAATCTAAAAAAAACAAAATAAACATTCTCTCAAACTGACACAAATATAAACATTTTACTGTTTTAGAACTTAACAGTATTGCCCAATAAACAACATGCTTAAATATGCCTTAGTAAGTTGACCAAAAACGTCTGTCATATATATGTGACGTCGGGCTGTGGTAAGAAACTGCTGTGTCACATATGTGTGACGGTTGGTAGTGAACTAGTTAAGGTTATATAGCTCATCATCGTCGTCATCACCATCAACTCATCTACTGTCCCAGGGCACAGGCCTCCTCTCAGCGTGAGAGGAGTTGGGCTATAATCCACCACGCTGGCTTATTGCAAGTAGCGCATAAGTAATGCGGGTAGGTAATGTTAGGTATTATTATATATATAGGTATATATCAATATGATTAATGTTTTTTTCTTTTTTCGGAAGGCTGCTTAATGTTCATTGTAGGGGTCATCAGTTATATGGCCGAGATTATGTCTGACGGTGCCTGCCACTGCCCTGATGGTTGATTCGAGACGTTTTATATACGCTAAGTCGCAATCAAACTTTATGCGCGTGATTCAGATTTCTAATGTCGTTACTTTAGTTCTGCGCCATCTGTTGAGGATGTGTGGTACTATGTAGTGAAGTAGGTCACCACAGGTATTTGTACTTAATTAATTACCCATCACCCGTTTTTAAAATGGTTGTCTATCTGTCATAATGATGTTAACGATCTTGATGATGTATGTTTGTTTTTCTGGGCTAATCTCCGAAATAGTTAAAACCAATTTAGAAATAAATTTCTTTGAAAAATAGAATTTTACAGACTACTTTTTATCCAGAAAATATTTAGGATACCTGACTAAATATTGTTAACCTGTAGAAATTGTGAACAAAATTACCTTTAACTTACACGTAAAATCTAATAACCGTGAAATATTTAGACAGGCAACAAATATTTAGACTACAGATGATAATATTTACTCAATAGTACAAATTTTGAAAAGTATCATGGATACTAAAGGTAATATTGTACTCTCGTATCTATTATCATAAAACCTTGAACACAAACATTCATTTATTCAACATAAAAAGTTCTACCGTCACACTAAGTCGTAAGTAGGCGTAAGTAGGCGTACCGGTTTTATAATGCAGTCACTGCAAATGCCGCATATATTTTTTTAAACACTAAATTTTAATTAAATCAGAGTCTTTTGCTTATTGCTAAAAATTATTGCTGAAATCAATTCGTGCATTATATTAATAGAATTGATACTTTTGAATTAAAGCGCAGGTTCAGCATTCCTTGTGCATATATTAACAGAGGTTCGATTGCTCTTTTTTAAAGCGTTGACACAATTATATTTCACTAGCTTTGCCCGCGGCTCGGCCCGCGT
This sequence comes from Thaumetopoea pityocampa, assembly GCA_017165845.1. Lineage (NCBI taxonomy): Eukaryota > Metazoa > Arthropoda > Insecta > Lepidoptera > Notodontidae > Thaumetopoea > Thaumetopoea pityocampa. The sequence goes on along the minus strand of WUAW01038584.1, from coordinate 28,802 downwards.
GCATGTTGGTGTTCCGCTACATGGGAAATTCCGACACAATAATTTATTTTTATATAAAAAGCTTTAAATAACCACTTTTACTTGACCTTAACGGCGGCTACTAAAACAAGGATCAAGCTGTATCTTCAATTCTACTGGACCAATTTTGATGAAACATGCCGCATTAATTAAGTCGGAATAGTACCTTTAAGACTGTAATAGTTTAATCAAAATCTACGCGCTATTTTTGCGTGAAGCCCGAACAAACAAACATCGACGGATTTGGTTTCAGAAGCCCTTAATTGGTCAATCTGAGTAGTTTGTTTTTAAATGTCTTGATTTTTGAAAATTTGACAATTAACNGAACAAACAAACATCGACGGATTTGGTTTCAGAAGCCCTTAATTGGTCAATCTGAGTAGTTTGTTTTTAAAAATTTTTGTTTTGTCTTGATTTTTGAAAATTTGACAATTAATAATTTTATAATAGTATAGATAAACTATTAGATATCTGACTATAAGGTATACAGATATATGTTGCTGCGTCTGTTGGTGATCGTATGACTTCTGACCCACTTGACCGTTGAGGTCATATTCACACAATAGATTTGTTTAATCGAGGCGATGGATCATAGCTATGCAGACGATTATACCCGGTGTGTGTCGATTATAGCAGAAATGATATTTGTATATAAATCGGTAACATGACTGTATGTATTATATACTGTGGTCTTTGCCTACCCTTATGGCATATTGGCGTGAGTGTATGTATGTATGTATCTACATGAGCAGAGCCGAAGGGTACAGTTACATACATACCTACAATCACGCTGATATCCCATAAGGATAGGCAGAGAACATAGTACATACTACATACATACATATAGTGACGCCGCTTTCTCATTGGGGTAGGCAGAGACCACTTCTTTCCATCCGCTACGATCATTTAATGTAGCAAAGTGGCTATCCGCAGCCCACATTTCGCCCCCGCGGGCAACGAGACGAAATACAGTTAGTCTAATATAAAATAATTACATCTATTCATCATCATTATCAAAATCCATGAAGTTTGATTGTTCATGGAATATGACTACATCTGAATATGAGCCTCCTCCTTAGAAAGGAGTGATATGCCATATCTCCACGCTTGACAGGCGTCTTGGAGACCGCAGGAGATGTTGACTGAATAACAGGATAACGTTGCTGCCCATTATCTTGATGTGTTCTTCAGATGGTTCTCAGAACATCCAAGGGAAGAGATGGAGTGACGAT
>WUAW01038584.1:0-10572 GCA_017165845.1 Thaumetopoea pityocampa | reverse complement strand
TATATATATATATATATATATATATATATATATATATATATATATATATATATACACATATACATATATAAACATATCCGTAACTCGGGTACAATAATTTGTGCTCATCACACAAAGTTTGTCCCTACCAGGTTTCGAACCCGGGACCAACTGGCACAGAAAGCAGAGTTACAGCCACTGAATCAATCAGTCATCAAATATTAGAAATTATTTGCACGGAGTCGATATGCGTTCCGCTCGTTGTTGACTGTGTTTGGTTTCAGGCCGAGCCACGAGCATTGCGTACGTGGGGCCTTCGGTTTCGCCGTACTATGACCTGAACCTTGGCTATCGCATATACTACGTGGACGGTGACCATGACGAAACCACTCGGGTAACTATTCGATTGAACTTATCAGATATGTTTGAAGTGTATGAATGTGGGGGGGAAAGCAGGGTGTGTCAGGATCGTAGTATGTGTAGAATTGTGGTCTTTGCCTACCCATATGGGATACTGGCGTGAGTGTACGGAATGTGGTACAGAGTCCGTACAAGCTAGCTCATAGCAGATAAATCCTGTTTTTGTTGTAGTATTATTGACAGCAGCTCTTTTAGACGTTACAAGTCTGAACATTACTGGTGTCAATTCTGGTGTAACACCACTTAAACTAAATTTACTCTCCCTATCTTTTTCTAATGCAAAACACCAAAACGAGATAGCAAACATTTTTAGCGAGTACCAACCTACAATTGACTGCACGGATGGCGCAGTGGTTTAAGAGTCCACTGCGCTGTCGAATGTTGTGGGTTCGATCCCCACACGGGACAATGACTTTGTGTAATCCACAAATTGTTGTTCTGAGACTGGGTGTTCTGTGTTTCCGTTATTTGAATGTTTGTAAAGTCCCCGTGATACAGAAATTAATCCTAATGCGGGAGTTGTCTTTTAAAAAAAAAAAAACAAAGTTCTGTAAAACTGTTCAGAAAAATGTTACGTTTTTGCATATCTTTAGTCGGTATGTTCCGCGGTCGCGTCTAAATGTTTTAATTTTGACGACGAAAATGACAGCACTAAAATTGTAGCTATTTCGTTTTGGCGTTTAATATTAGAAAAAGATACGGAGATGGACGCGTTTGTCTAAACGTCATGCTTGGCAGGCGTTTTTAATTACAACAAATTATATCAATCATTTTTTTTATTCGATAGTTAAAAGTTAACATATCTTGTGTATCCGTTAGAAACATAGCTTGTGTATATGAAACTATGATTATTTTATCAGTATCAATTTACCTAATACTTCGTCTTTGATCCCGTTGCTTCAATGTTAAGTTGTTTAATGATTTGGTCAGTGACGTCATTCCTTTGTTTGTTTTTCTTTTATTATTCTTATTTATTTAAAGTGACTTAGACACAGTTCACACTATAACAAGATAACGGTGCTGCCCATTATCCTGGTATATCCATCAATTGACGCCANTCAGTGACGTCATTCCTTTGTTTGTTTTTCTTTTATTATTCTTATTTATTTAAAGTGACTTAGACACAGTTTACACTATAACAAGATAACGGTGCTGCCCATTATCCTGGTATATCCATCAATTGACGCCTGTAATGTTCATGGTAAGAGATGGAGAGGAATTTGTATTGAAATATGTGTGTACGCGTGTGTATTTATTACTAGCGCGCGGCTCCGCCCGCATAGACCATTTACCAACTCGGAAACCTTCTAGGGATCCTCGAGTTCATAAAAAACTGCAATATCATAAATTCTCATTAAAATTGCAATAAAACATGTTCTAAATCCTATTCTAGACTAAAAGCAATATATGAGCAAAAACCCCGCTAAAAATGATTCAGTGGTTCTTACATTATCTTATAACAGACATAAAAATTAAAAAAAAAATAGCATTCGTTCTCTTTTAAAAAAGTACATATATCCCAATTAAAATTTTGAAAAATTATTCTATGTACAGATTTGGCCCAATTACAGTTGTATTAGAGTTTAAAATTTTTTAACAATAAGTTCCTTGTAACATGAGAATGTAAATTGCAAACGTACATTTCAGCAAGTTGTTGACCATGAAACATGGATAATGAACTTGAAGGACGCCAACGTGTTCGGCTACCCGATATGGTACAAGTTGTATTCGGCGAGGTCCGCTTACCTGATGCCTGCGCTACGGCCGCAGGACTGGGACAAGTTCATAGACGACATGACCACCAAAGAGGATGTGTTCAACTTATATTACAAGTAAGTATTACAAGACTTGATGTGTGACTTGAAGTGGAGTCATCGCGCTTCCAACAAATATAGATATTTCATATGTATAGTAGTTAATTTTATACTGAATGAATAATATCTTTAATTAGTTGAATAACACAGGTTGTGTTGTTTATGTTTTTTGTGTCCTAAGGCTTGATGTCGCAGGATAACCTTATAATGTTCCCCAATCCTCTATGGGAAAACTTTTTTACCATAATGATGGTAGACTAATGTACATATGTGGGAGTTTACCTCAGTAAAACCCTCTGTGATGGTCTCCTGCGACATTCCGAGTTGCTCAGATAGCTGAACATTAACTATAGGATCATTTCTTGATTGTTTACTGTGTACATTAAGATTCAGTTTGGCTAATAATTTGGTGAGGGATTGCCCTCACCGCCACCATTCTTGTGTTCATCTAGATATTGTCTGGGAGTATTTCATCATCATAAAGTAAACTGTACCAAATTATTAGCCAAAACGAATATTAATGTACCCAACAAACAATTAAAAAATAATCCTATACTTAATGTACCATTAGTTAGGAGAGCTCCTTTGTATACAGAGCTGGCAAAAACTTCAGTAGACCATCAGAGCGTGTGAACATTGACTTATTCAGTACAAGTGTGCGCTTGGCCAGGCGACTGTTGAGCGGGGATTTCTTCAACTAGGGGATGTTGGAACTGCTGCCATTAATTAGTTATCAAATTGCGCTCAAATGTTATATTAAGTTGTTATCCGTGGGATTCTGTAAGTGGTTTTATTATTATAAGTCTAAAATGTAAATTAAAGCTGTTGAATCACCTATAAATAAATAAATAAATCATCATCATATCAAACCAGACTTAGATTTTACTTAACTAGAGTACATTCAGTATGCCGTATGCCGAAACGCATTATTAATTATGACAATGGTCGGCTATTCGACCCACACCACGTTATTCCGTTTCGATTAGTCTCCATTCCAAGACTTTACGGGTAATCGATTTTGTAATATAAGTAGCACTTTACCGTTATATTTTTAACCTATATCTGTTTGGAATTGCGTCATTGTGTATTAAAAGCTAGGTGTTTTTTATTTATTATTCAACCAAAATACATCACTTATAAAACCATTACACTTAACCCCAATAAACCGCCGCGATTTGCCCGGGCACTGCACATCCGCAGTTACACAAATTAATACAGGCTGTTTTATTTACGTGTGTCATACGGAGAAGACAACATTTGGAAGATGAAATATATTTTAATATATTTATTTTAGAATTAAGGTTAACATATTTATTTTGCAATTATTGTTCACTATCAAGCTGTAAAAAATAATTTTTAAATTAAGATTTAGGAAATTTTTCTTTAATCTTTTATTATATTGTATGTTTTGGACAACAAAAAGTGGTTTTTTTCTATAAAAAATATTACATTGTATATATACATATATATAATAGTAATATTTTTATATTCGCTTGTGAATTGTGTTTCGTTACCGACAATGTATTCAATAAGTTTCTTTTTAGTAATGCGTATTGTACTATCAGTGCTATTGGGCCGTGACGTTATAGTTATACTGCTTGAATCGCGCCAGGCACTACTGGAAGAACAGTCCACGGCGTGGCACGTGCGACGGCGAGTGCCGCAAGCGGTTGGTATGCGACGCTCGCTCCGGCCGCTCGCACGACCGGCGCGCCCTCTGCGGGGACATCGAGGCGCGCATCGACAGCGCCACCCCCGCGCCGCAAACATGGCGCGCCTGGTTCTATAATGGCCTGTCTGTCTCGTAAGTACGCCATTATGAATACTTGCACAGCTCCATAATAATATTATGGACGCTCACACACATTAATACAAACTAAGATTCTCTCTATCTTGGCTATTAGACAACAATATACATACTTATATAGACAAATACAATACATAAATAGATAAATACGTCCATGACTCGGATGCAAACATTTTTGCTCATCACACAAAGTTTGACCCTACTGGGATTCGAATCCGGGACTTATTGGCACAGAAAGGAGAGTCACTGCCACTATTCAACATCATTATCATGCACCCTTCTATTGTTCCACTGTATGGGACAGGTCTCCTCTCAGAATGAGAGGGGTTGGCTTATAATTCACCCCACTGGCCTAACGCGGGTCGGCAGACATCACACGCCGTCAAGAAAATGTCTCAGGTATGTGTTTCCTCACGATGTTTTCTTTCACGTTCTTCTTTGTTACTTATAGGTAACATTGTTTTATGCTGAAATTTTCAATTACTTTTCAATCTATTTAACAACATTGGCGATGGCGACGCAACATTATGATGACGTAATTTAATTTTATATATGGTTGTGGGCTGTAAATAAGTTCAAATATTAATAAATGTGTATAAAAATATCTAATACACGTTTGCCTCTATTACTGTTTTAATGAATAAATGCATTTTTCCTTCTGCATATTTTTTCAATAAAACCGGGCGAACCCTCAATACTTTCCTCGGATAATCGCACCAAATTAGCGTCCGTTCAAAGGTGCTTTGTAGCGGTCTCGTCGTTGAATATATTATCGCTTACTTGTTTCAATTCGCCTTACTAACATGTACATATATCTACAGAGATGATGATCCTCCTTCTGTACAGCAAGTGTAATGGTGGTGGAATTAGCGTTTAACTTTCCTGCATACTAATAAGGTTGGTACCGTACTCTTTAATCTTTATATTTTACTGTCACAGCGATGTACGACTATGAATAATATCAATGAATTCATTCGAACTTAGACCATATATCTGTTTGCCGGTTTGACACACGATTGCCGGATGAAAAACGTCCTCATGCAAGAATCCACCGCGTGCACTTCTTTGTTCTCAGTCGCTATATTTTTTGGAGATTACTGAGAATAGACTGTACTCCAAATGAATGAGTGCGGTAATTCTTTAAATTAGGTCGTCCTGGGTTCATTGTTTTGAAATAAAGGACCCGCGGCTGTAGTAAATTTTAAAAGTTCCACTCGGCGCAATCGACACTTGTTTATTACTATTTATTTAGTGGCACTCGCTGGCCGCCGCGCCGCTGCATCGTACTCGCTTCGCTCGCTTGGCTCGTGCGTGTTCATAACAACCTAACGCTCCTCCTCGCCTCGCTCGTTGTCGCACCCATTTTTGGCCATTTACTGTGTTATTTTGTCCTTAACGAAGATTTTTTTTACACCCACCACTATAGTAAAACTGTAAGTACTACATAAACGTAGTCGCAACGGGAGCTTTCGTTACGATTTTTAATATTTTTTCTCAAAAGTGATTTAATCGTGCCAAATGGGACTTTTAAAATTTACCACAGCCGCGGGTGCTGTATCGATCAAAACTTATTTCGAGACTATAAAACTATGACGATCTAATTTAAAGAATTACCGTGAATGCTATATTGTGTACTATTTAAAATTGTATGCGATTTTAAGCACCATGTTTTAAGCAGTAGCTTTCAAATGAAATTATTCAATCATAGAAGTATCTATAGATGTGTATACGTCATCTGTGGACATTTTTGTCGTGAGTTTTGTACGAGTACTAGACGTTGCGTCTATATCTTTATTTAGTCAATGCATTCGAATTAATAAATCACTCAAATAATTCGAATGCATATAAAATCATTCCACTTGAAGACGACATTGAACGGTAAATGTGATACCAGTTCTTATTACTATTAATTAATAATATTATTACTAATGGTCTACCCATTACTAAATGGTAATTATTATTCGAATAAAGGATAAGATTACTACTAATTTTGCATTCGAATCAGAAAATAAGTTGATGGTAAAATCGATTAATAATTTGATTGTTGAAATCATTCATATTATTATCACACCTATTTTCCAAGGAAAGGTACAAACACATTTCGCCGAAATGTTATCTTCTCAATAAGAAAGGAGACGAGCATTTCGCGAATTATTTAGTTTCTTCGCTTCATTTTCCTTCACGAAAGCATGTGACAATCATACAAATTAAGATTTACACACATATTTTACCAATTTGCCAAGTATCAAATCAACAACATCCTGAATGCAAAGCAAGCGCTTGTCGACTCGGCTATCGCCGCTTTTTAGACACAATCACAAATATTTAGACACTTGCTATTTTACCACATGAAGGTAAGGTCAGATCAGTCGTCAGAACCACCCTGGGAATATTACATACATACATAAAATCACGCCTTTTCCCTGGCTCTCCGATGGGGAATCGAACCCCGGCCTTCCGCGTGACAAGCGGGGATACCGACACTAAAGAATTGGGCTAAGCAGAGACCACTTCTTTCCATTTGATATGATCGCTTGATGAAGTAAAGTGGCTAAGTGGCTATCCATAGTCACCTTTTCGTCCCTACGGGAAACGAGACGTGTCAGGTGGCGAACCACGACGCCGACATTTTATAAGGTTCCTAATTCTTAAAGTACCTCATTGCGTTTCCACGAAAAGCAACGGTAAAATTGGTCGACCCAAACAGAGCCACGCATGCTTAGGTAAGGCTAGCCATCATCGTGTTGATATGTGCCGGTCCATGCTATAGTCTCATGTCGCGGTCGAGCCATGCAGTCATCGGCGCGGCAGCCACTGGCTTAGTGGAGAAAATAGGAAAGATGGAAAAGAAAGTAGAAGTGGAGAAAGTAGGAGTGTTATTGAGCAAGGGATATGAAATTTGAGAAAAGGATTATAGCGTACTACGAGTGTCTCGGAAGGAGTTGAAAGAGATAGTAGTAGCTCGGGGGCTGGGGTTGCTCACCCGTATACTTAACTCTATCTGCCGAGACTATTATTATTACCCTATGTTCTTCTCTGTACCCCTGACAAGTGTGTACAAAATTTTATGATTATTAGTTAAGGCATGAAAGTTTACCTTCGCATTTATATTATACTAGCTTTTACCAGCGGCTTCGCTCAGATTGATATCCTTTAATAGATGTCAAAGGCCTTTGAAAATATATTTTTTTTTCTATTCGTCAGGAACATTTTTTTCGCGATATAAGGTACCTTATGTTCTTCTCTGTACCCCTGACAATGTGTGTACAAAATTTCATGACTATCGGTGAAGTAATTAAGGCGTGAAAACGTAACGAACAATAAACAAACTCACATTCTCATTTATAATAGTAATTAGGATAAAATACTATAAATCCAGAGTAGTAATATCTAAAAGCGATTATATGATGTCAGGATTAGTTTTATGGTAAAAAGTACAACTATTTGTGAGTGCAAAAAATCTGTTGGTGAGATTTATGTGAGCGAGTAATGAATGTACGTACAGAGTGAGTTGAGGGAGTGTATACCAATCCGTACTATTCTACAACCCGCATTAGGCCAGCGCGGTAGACTACGCCCTTATCCCCCTCCTGATCAGGGGAGGTCCGTGCCCCTGTAGTGGGGACGAAAATGGACTGGGGATAAAGATGAATTTACCTACATGCAAATGTGTAAGTTCTGTTTTCAATATCAGCGAGGAGCAATGAGGAGACTGAGAGTGGTCGCTGGTGGTCAATTACATTATCAATTTTACTCACGAAGACGGTAACGTAAATTATTAGAGATTTTATTTATTTTCCGTATTCCGGTTGGTTGATTTCCTGCGTGTGGGCACATTGGCTCACCAAGCAATGAGAGGGTAGTTAGACAGGATAGCCAACAGAATTAATTACTACGTGTATGTGCGCTTCTATTGGCTAGCCTGTCTAGACACCCTCTCATTGTGGTTAATGAGCCAATATGCCCACACGCAGAAACCAACTAACCGGAATACGGAACAGTTTATGATCGGTCCATTTTAAATTTAAAAGTGAATGTGTAATTTTATACTGGATATGTGATATCTCCGGATACTACTTTATTGGTAGGTTGTTAACAAATTATGATGCAGGAAATAATGAATGTTCATAACATACATACACTGACGTCCGTTTCCCGTAGGGGTAAGCACACACCATAGTTCACAACATACTACGATCCTGAGAGATCTCTCTTACCTCATCCACATTCATACATCTTTTCGTACATTTTTGTCGATTAAGGGTGCTACGAATTTGATATTTTTGAAACAAGTCGTTATTTTGATCAAGATAGGTTTCTCTGGGCGCCCTTTTTCGACACTTCTACTCACATTTGCCCGGTATATTCATTTCATCACTTGAATCTGACTTATCCTTTCTAAATGACCAAACCATTGGAGCATTCCTTTTTCTATCCTTGTCACTACATTATATTTCAACTTACACCGATCCCTTATTACCCTATTTCTCAACCCATCAGTCAGGGTGACTCCACAGATACTCCGTTCACATGGCTTTTGTTCTTTTTATGCCATACCCACGATTCACTGCCTTACATAGCTGTAGGTATGAATGAACACACCGTTGTGGATAGCCAGACGTGCTTTTTTTTGACTGACTGACTACACATTATGGTGTGCGGGGCATCATTCACTTTATTATCCGTAGTCACTCTCCTTTCGATATCACTATCATCACCTTCCATTTCTTGAAATCATATTATAATATGATTAGTTTATGTACTTGGGAACTATAGTTCCCAAGTACATAAACTCATTTACTTGATCCGCTCTAGCATCATCTATAACAATGTTACGTCTTGTACATTTTCTTTTCTTTCGGTCACCATTATTTTCTTCTAACTCACATTGACTTGTATTCCTATATTTTTCAATTAATAGTCAAACAATAGAAAATATTATTAAATACATTAATTTTTTACATAGAGAATAATCATCAATATAATTTCCTCAGTAAATTTTGGCAGCCATAGGGAATGTAATCTTGAGTCGAGACAATCTAGCGAGTTCTCGATTAATCTCGACAATATGTAGATTATGCCTACTTTTAAAATAATGTGCTACTTTTAATCTAAAAGGCTCACACTCATTAAAACCTACCTACCTAAGGTATTGCTGTTGTACTTTCCAAATATAACGAATTTATAATTAAACGCTGAAACAAAAAAAACTGCGTTATGTACCTAACAAATCGCATAGAGGTTTCAAGAACAAGAGTGCCTCTGCCTGTACATTTTTCGAAATTCAATCTCATAAGATTGAATCTCGAAAAATGTCTCGAAATCACACAAAATCCAAATTGCATCTCCTATTTGTATATAATTAAAAAAAAAATCAAGTTACGAAAGTTGTAACATAAACAAACGTTTGTCTACCGCAGAGGTCCTCAAATTTTTTGTCTTATAGACCACTTGTAATGTTTTTCACTTTTGGGTAGACCCCCAAAGCGTAGTTAATATGAAATTTTTGTAAATTTATTAACTTCAAATGTGTTTTTTTGATAGTTGGCGTGAACCCCTGGCAGGTCATCGTCGACCCCTGGGGGTCACTTTGGGTATCAATGATCTACCGTATCTAGCTTATCTAATTATTATTTTCAGGGTTTCCATGTTGTTACAAATACCTCAAGTGGCATACCAAATACCAAAGTTCGTGATGGGACTTGGCTGAAATTCCGGCGTGAACAATATTGTGCAAAAACTAATGTACCACCGGGCTTAGTCATGACTTGCTGTACCATATTATTAACGTGATCGCTCTGTTTTATTATTAATAATTTATTTATAAGTATCAAAACAATAATATGTGCCTTAAATAATGAAAACCGATTTACGACTGTACCTACCTACCCCTACTAGACAAGGTTTCTAATAAATTGATAGTGTGATAACAATTCAAATGTCATCCGGTTACATTAATTGTATAAGAGCGAAAATGTCTTTGATTTTTTTTTAATTAACATTCCGTAATCCGTCATATATGTATCGTGACGTGTAAAACTTGCTTTTATATTTTTATTACAAGATTATTGTTTTTTGAATACAAATCTAATGTTATGTAAAAGTACATTAGGTAAGGTGGGAAGAAATTTATTACGGTAATAAATTCGAAAACAGCCACGTTTAGGCGTTATGTCATAGTCGTCAAATTTTATTTGAGCGTCATCTAGCGGTTAGAATATATAATCAATAAGAATCCTGTCATTCTATTGGATATTATTTACAACATAACTTATATTTTGGCCGTTGGTGATAATGATAATTATGAAATATATACTATTCATTCGAACTTACCAATAGAGAATGCTCGATCTATTCCAAAAATACATATATTAAATTGTCAAAAGGACCCTTACGTATTGGCTTCGACCCCATGTGTGCATGTGATAATCTATAAGGTATAGAAGTTTAACTTCTAACACTTATGCCTGCATTTTTTTTAATATACTTAGAATAGAATAGAATAGAATATACTTTATTGCACACACATTTACATGGAATAAACAATTATCA
>WUAW01038583.1:13676-38004 GCA_017165845.1 Thaumetopoea pityocampa | reverse complement strand
TAATGCGGGTTGGTAGACTTCACACACCCATGCGGGCATGCAGGTTTCCTCACGAAGTTTTCCTTCTCCGTGTACCATTATGTAAAACAAAATATGCTAAATCCTGTATCGAGTGTAACAAAATCATAATGAAAGATAAATTTATATTGATTTATTTAAAAGTAAAGTGTTTGATGACGACAGAAAACAGAATCCCGAAATAGTGGACTGTATTGCGTTTTGAAAATATGTTGGTACAGGGTGTCGATTGGCTGCGGTAGGGGGATAAGGGAGCATGCAGCACGTACCTCGATGGCGAGGGCCGAACAGCAGGCGCGCGCAACCATCTGGGCCTCCGGCGAGCGCACCACAAGCACAAGCAGGCAGATCCCAATAGTCCTTGTTAAGACTTATGACGCCGCCCGCGGATGGCGATCATCAAACGGTTGAAATAAGTCAAATTGTGGTCGTGTGAACACCAGTTATATAATACGGACAATGTCCAGCGGCGCGTTGTTCCATAGAACGGCACGGTAAGCGAATTAATGCGAAAAAAATGTGAACTTGTTGATCGCCTTGACACGACTCCCTCTTATGACGTTGCAGCACACACACTCCCGCCGCTAGGAGGCGCGGCACTCCCGCGATGTTCCGGCAATGCGTGCATGTAGGGAGGGTAGAATGATGTGGATATGTACCAATCGATATATAATTTAAATAAACTGTTTTCCGCAATATGTGAAATCCTGACCCAATCATAGATTTATATAAAAAAAAAAAACATTAACCACTTTTACTTGACCTCTCGTACCTAAACGGCGACTACTAAAACAGGGATCAAGTTGTATCATCAATACTACTGGACCGATTTTGATGAAACGTACCGCATTAATTAAGCCGGTATAGTACCTTTAGCACTGTAACAGTTTAATCTAAATCTACCCGCTGGTTTTTGCGTGAAGCCCGAAGAAACAAATAAACAAACATCGACGAATTCGGTTTCAGAAGCCCATAATTAGTCGACCTGAGCAGTTTGTTTTTAAATATCTTTGATTTTTGAAAATTTGACATTTAACAATTTTATAATGGTATAGATATCTCCAGCATTAGGTTGTTTAAATCCATAAGTGTGAACATTGGTATATCATTACAGTGAAGTAGTTGCTATCTCTTCTCAGGCATATTGGAAATCACAGTCAATGTCCCTAGAATCACAATAAAACGCTGCCGCCCATTATCCTGGTATATCCTCCACCCGAATTTGAAGTCACCCAGAAGACTGTAGGCAATAATCCACCGCACTGGCCTAATGCGGGTTGGTGTGGGAAACATAATACTTACTTGTAATTTTTTATTCCTAAATGAATTTTCATATGCAGTGCTAAGTTTGCCCTCTTGAAAAAACACTTCCCGCAAGTGAGGCACTCCAGCGGATGAATCTTTAGGTGTGCGTTGAAAGCGGTCTCTGTCAACTGGTCCACTTTGCATGTGGCGCACACGTAGTCTTTCCGTCTACGTTTCTTCACCTGCTTTATGAGACCTTCGATCTTTGGCTTCGACTCATCCATCGTTTCGTACACTTGAAGGATGGTAGACGTTATTGATGCTCTTGAGTCTAATGTTAGAAGGTTGTCTGAAAGAAATCATTAATTTATTAATTGTATCACGCTTAGTTACAGAATATGATATGGAAGTTCTAGAATAATTAACGCACACTTAGACATGTACAAAGCGCTTTTACGTGTGCGAGTGAGATAGATAGATTCGTATTTTTATGTATGCCTATCTAAAATACGGACAAATAAAATATAGGTAAACAAAGTAAGCAATGGCTCACAAACTTTTTTTTACTAAATACAAACGTACATACATACATGTACTCATATCGGCATCCCACAAAGGTAGGCAGAGACCACATCTCCTGACACACCTATCTCGACTCTTACCACACTCATCGATTATGGATGCTACGAACTAGACCTTTAAAAACAAACATGGCGGGTATAATTTCACCGAATCAAGAAATACTCCTTCGTGTGTAAAATGGTCGCTATAGCAATACACTTTAAATTGTTAACATACAAAAATGAATAAAGATTTGCAATCATAGCCTTTTTAGGTTCTTTTTAATGTAAAATATGTCATCATATTTTTTATATGTAAGTTATTAAATAAAAAGTGGTCTTCAAAGCATGAGGTGATATTTCTAAGTAACTAATAAATCTCGTTACGGTATTCATTATTTTACGTTTTATCATTACAAAAATGATATCGTAACAGACGTCTCGACGTCACAGTTCGCCACCCGACACGTCTCTTTTCTCGCGGGGGCGAAAAGTGAGTTACGGATAGCCACTTTCCTCATAGCAAGTGAAAAGAAGTAGTCTCTGCCTACCCCAATTCTTTGGTAGTATAGTGGTCCATATCCTCGCCTGTCACGCGTGAGACCAAGGTTCGATACCCACCGAAAAACCAGAGGAAAAGGCGTGAATGTATATATGTATGTAAGAGACCTTTTTATGATTTGTTTACATTTTATGTTGTTGGAATCTTAAATGGGGTAGTTTCATGAGCGTACCAATATTGCCTGCATTAATCCCGAAGCCTCTCTATGACGTTGTAGGCCACCATAGTTTTTAGGCCGTAGGAGTCCAGGTGTTGTGGGCAGTCTCGCACATTACACAACCGTCTCCGTGGCATACGGTATCCTATGTAGGAATTTCTTTTCGTAATTAAAAATAAGTACTTTTTAAATATAAGAGGGGGCAAACAGGCAAGCGGGTCACCTGATGGCGAGTGATCAGCGCTGCCCACAGACACCCGCAACATGAGAGGGATCGTAAGTGTATTGCTGGCCTTTAAGTGTAAGCTCGTTTCTTGAAGGTCCCCAAGTCCTATCCTTATCCTTATCCTATCTTTATCCTTGGAAAAACCGCCGCAGGGAGCTCATTCCACGGGATGGTGGTACGTGGAAATCGCGCGCGAAAACTCCTAAATACTTAAATCTAATATATTACATTTGTTTCTGTCTGATATGATAGTGTGTTTAAATAGAAAACCAAGTCATCGCTATCATCAGACTGTTAAAGCTCACTGCTGGCCATAGGCTTTTTCCTTAAAACACGCCCTTTAAAGATCATAGTAGATGTTCATTGGATAATAGTACTGCTCGTTATAATGGTGCCTATTCCTACATATCAACGGGAATGATGTACAATAAAGATAAATTATAATTAAAAAAAACCTAAAAAACACGCTTTTATAGTTAATCGAAATAAAAAGTAAAAATTCATTCTTAATATAAGACTAAAATGATTAACGAGAAAATTAATGTCATTGTGGTAAAAGCGTGAGGTGCTCGATATCAATGGTTATAATTTCTTACTAGCTTTTGTCCGCGGTTCCGCCCGCGTGAATGTCGGTTTTCTGCTATATGAGAAATTCCGAAATAATCATCATCTCAGCCCAAAGACGTCTACTGCTGAACATAGACCTCCCCCAAGGATTTCCATAAAGAACCATACATTTCCGAAACAGATTTATAAAAAAAAAACCAAAGCCAGTTTTACTTGAGCTCTCGTACCTTAATAGCGGCTACTAAAAGAGGGATCAAGCTGTAGCTTCAATTCTACTGGACCGATTTTGATGAAACATGCCGCATTATTTAAGTCATTACCTTTAAGACTGTAAATATTTGACCAAAATCTACCCGCTGGTTTTTGGGGGTGAAGCCCGAACAAACAAACAAATAAACAAACTGGATTTGGTTTCAGAAGCCCTTAATTAGTGTATCAGAGTAGTTTGTTTTTAAATATCTTTGATTTTTGAAAATAGTATAGACTAGTTTTATTACGAAATGTAGAGTTAGTGTAAAAATGTAGTACAAAGCACCCCACGCTTTTAGCACAATGACATTAATTTTCTCGTTAATCATTTCTTTCTTTCTTTAATTCTTTATTGTACAAATCACAAAAAACATTTTATTCTTATATTAAGAATTATTTTTTACATTTTAGTTCGATTAACTTATAAAAGCGTGTTTTTTAGTTTTTTTAAAGTATTTATTATAAGTAAGTATTTATTTTCCATTTATTAGTTCGATCTATAAAAAACAAAATTATTAAATTAATTATTACAATTTTTTTATTATAAAATAAAATAATTAGATTATTGTATTGTCACGGGTCCTTAACAAGTGTACAAATTTTTGAATTAATCTGATCTTTTAAAGTGGCTAAAAATCGAGTTCAAAGACATACATACAGGTGAAACTAATAAAAGCGTGTTAAAAACTACCAACTTGTGAGTGACATCTTCTCTTGCGTCTCTTCCTTCTTGATGGTCCTGGCGGTGACGAGGCGACTGTACGTGGTCTTGACGGTCGAGCACGTCGGTAGGGCGTGCACGAGCGACTTGTGCGTGCGCATCTCCTTCACTGACGTAAACTTTGCGCAGCATTGAACACACGTATACATTCGACTCTTCACGAAATGGAGATCCTCCTCACTGTAAATAATCAATGGAATCCGTTATAATATTAAAAAAAATGCGGTAGTAATTAACAAAACGCCCCACAATAATAAAAAAAAAACAAGTAATAAACAACATCCCCTGTAATATTAAAAATATGAAATTAATTAACAAATCCCCACTAATATTAATGCTGAAATAATTCAGGTAATATACTTGCAAAGTAGTGTGGTATTATTTTTTAATTTTAATTACCCAACAAATGGCCTCTACAACTGTAACTGTAACCTTGTGTTCTTTTGAAAATAACGAACCATGCCCCGATTTGGGCCATATGTCGTTCAGTGATAATTTCTACAGCAGTATTTTACTTTAGAGATATATATAAAAATAGAAAAATATCTTTAGCGCCACTTAGCGAATGCACCTTAGTATACAGGATGTTTAAAAGTATAAATTGTTTGTTGGTATCCTCTTAATCTAAATTATCAAATTGTATGAATATGTTCTCTAGTTCTTCTAATGGTGGACTTATTTGCACAGAGCATACCCCAAAAACCAGATTATAGTTGTGACGTGAATACAGATACCGATAGTTTGTGCATCATTTTTACAACTACAGTAGTAATCTTTTATTGATTTATGTCAAAATGATAATTCTAACCGTTACCACCGCCACCACGAAGAGGTGCCCTGGACGCAAGACTTAAGATGCCTTAAAGATAGACAATGAAAAGACCCTTTTAACCCATTACTTTCCAAGCATCGAAAACATTGGAATTTTTTGATCAAACCTTTAAATACATAATATGTTGAGAAAAAATATTTTGACAAAAAAAAATTAAAAAAAATACCTTCCTTGCTGAGTACGGCTTATTTCGAATGTATACCACAAATTCCCAAATTATATTTTGTTTTTGTTTTTATTTGTTAAATATTTGGTAGAGGTCTAAAAATCAGTTTTATGTACTTTGAAGTTGGTAACTTTTTTTTACGGTATTTAAAATCGGAACTTAATGCTCTCCTTGAGGTAACAAAAATATCAATTTGAAAAAATACAATAAAATTACGTAAACATTTTTTACAGCGAAAAAAAATTATTTTATTAGAAAAATTTTAAAAATATGATTTTCATCAGAAATAATAAAAATAAAAGACCTAACATGTGAAAAAAAATTATGAAAATAGTGTCCTAAAAATAGGACAGTGGGGAGGAATGGGTTAATAAAACAGAATTTTGGGTGTCTCAGAATCATACAATGGGAACTTCTCCAAAGTCTCACGCATTCATCGCAAGGTTATGAAAACACCAGATTGATACTGTACTAACTCAGTACTTTATATTAATATACAATACAACTGTGCACGCCCATGGCCCAACACCACCTTGAAGTGGGGCACGGTTCTTTGATTCACATTATCACAGAGAAATATTAATAAAATATTCTGTACTAACAGTGTGTCTCTCTTCTCGTTGGCGTCTACATCGGAGCCATCCGACACCCAGGACTCGCGCGCAATCAGGTCGTATGGCTCCGTCGGCGCGATCTCGTTGTACATCTGCGAAGCGAAAGAACAAACTAAAAAAACATAACTATTATCTCAACACCATTAGCAGAATTGACTCATGAGTCAGATTTCAATAAACTGCAGCATCGTGACTGTACAAGAACAAATCTGCGCCTCATTTCTGCCTCAAATAATTCTGAATTTAGTTATTAATAAATGGGTCCACAGCTTGATTTTTAGCTTATACCTTATTTGAGATTGTAAGAAGTACTGTAATGAAATCCCTATCAGAATCCCTTTAGCAGTTTTATTTGATGCCATAATATGATATATATTCAGCAGTTCAACTGTTACAATTTTTCTATAGAACTTCTATACTACTGACATTAAACATTTGAAATGATCATGGTCACAATATGTACCAGATAACTGAGCTTCATCACAATCGATACTAAGCACTTCGGAACTAATGCACTTTACTACTATGTACACAGCTTCGTGCTTTCCAAAAAATGATGTATATAATGTCTATGGTCCCTGTGATGACCATAATTATGATAAAAGCAAATGCATATACCTTAGGCGGGATGGACTTCCTTGAGCAGATACAATACTTTCAGATTAATATTTTTATAGATGTATATTTAGAAAGATTCTAAAAACAATACCCAACCTAATGTAGACAAAAACTGTATCTATACCATTACAAAATTGTTAAATGTCAAATTTTCAAAATCAAAGATATTTATATTTAAAAACAAACTACTCAGATCGAATAATTAAGGGCTTCTGAAACCAAATTCGTAGATGATGTAGATTTTGGTTAAATTCTTACAGTCTTAAAGATACTATTCCGACTTAAATACTGCAGCATGTTTCATCTATATCGGTTTAGTAAAATTGGTGATACAGCTTGATCCCTGTTTTAGTAGCCGCCGCTAATATACGAGAGGTCAAGTAAAAGTGGTTATGTGCTCTTTATATAAATCTATGACTGATTTGGGATTTTCCATATAGCGCAAAACCGACATTCACGCGGGCAGAGCAGTGGGCAAAAGCTAGTTATTAAATAATTATAGGATTGAAAGAGATATGTAAATGTGCTTTGTTGCAAGGGTGAAACAAAACTGGTAATTTTCAAACGTACACCATTAAAAAATTTAAAATAATTAAACAGTAAATAATTTTGATGTGCCTTTTTAAGCAATTATATATTAAGATAAACTTATTACCAACTCCCTCAATTTTAACATTTAATTGTTCCATGTTGGTTTTTAAAATACATAATTAACTTACCCCAGTCCATGGTGATTCTGTATCTCCATTGCTTTCTTGCCCGCTCAACTCTCCGCGTGGCGGCATTCTCTCGTTAGCGCAGATGTTCAGGGGTGCTTCACTTTCACTTCTTCCCTCACTAAGCACATCTACTTTGCTATCTCTCTCACACCCATCAACATCTCCACCTTGTGTTTCTCTGCTATCCATCTCAGCATAATCCCCTCCAGTACTATCAGCTATCTTATAACTCTCATGAATAAAATTCGGCAATACAAATTCATTCTGCTTTTGAGATGGCTCACCCCAGATGTTGTAAATGCTATCCTTAGGCCCCTCTTTATATCCTGACGTCTCTCGTACAGCATCAAAAGCCTGTTCAGAAGTAAAGTAATCTGCATAAATATTATCCCCAAAATAATTTTCATTCATCATATTAACAAACTGCTTGTTTTTAGAAGCTGCTTCAAGATCTAATAGTTCCCTGTCATTTGATTCATCATCAAATTCACTAGCCATGTTTCCATAAGTTATAACATTGATAGGGCGCAAAGTTTCAAGTGGAGTGAGCACATGGCCTTCATTACTTGTGTTTATTTCTTCCTTTACATGGACTCCATCATTGGATGAAAACACATTGGTATTGTTAATACTAGACGATGCAACAGGCTCAATATCCATAGACTGTTCCTCTGTATTAGCATCAAACTCATTATTGTCATTATCTTTGATCTCCTCAACAGATATGGTGTGCAACATACTGTTTTTCTCTTTATTCTCATTCCTATCTGTACAGTATACCATATTCTTTGTAAAATTTTTAGATCTACCTTTAGATGATGATACTGGTGGTTCAGGTTCAGTCTTATTTGTATTACTTACAGACTTGGCATTCTTAATCTGTAATACTTTTTTGTGTTTCTTCACATAAATATTATTCAGTCTTAGTGTATTGTTTCTGTTTGCTCTTGTTGCAATTTGTGTTTTATTCTCTGTAATGTTAACACTACAACTTTTTTGACTTTTTTCAGGTTTGGGTGATCCCAAAGTATGATCGGTTGAATTATCACCATGTTCTGACAGTTCACAGCATGGTGAAATTGAAGGTTTTTCATTACATATTAAGTCTGGAACAGGGCAGCTGTCAGAAGATTCAGTATCTATTTTACTATCTGAATTTTTGCAGAACTCTTTGTTTTTAGAAGGAGGTTTCCCAACATTTTTTATCACAGAAAATGTATGTGAGACACTGGCAGTGCTTGGCAGAGTAGATTCTTCAGATATAATTTCACTGTTATCTTCTATACCAGGTAAAATTCTCAAAGATTCAGTGTTCCGATTTTTAGAGGTACAATCGTTTAAATCAGAAAGATTCTTTTCACATTTAGACTCAACTTGACTTTTATCATCCAAATCTGGCAGAATCTTGTCAGGTGATGCTGCCCGAACTTGATAGTCAGTCTCATTGGGTCCTGTTAAATCCATTATAGTGTTAACCATATTTTTATGGTGTTGCACAGGAACTTCAACTTTTATGTTACTTAGTATCTTTAATCCTTTACTAGGGCCAGGTATGTCATATTTTACATCACTATTTTCATTTACAGTTTTCACAAGTGTTTCTGTTGTGTTTGCATCTCGCTGTTGGATATTGTTTTGGTTTTTGGATACTGTGCAAGAAGCAACAGTGTTTGACTCTGGTGGTGCTACTATAGAACCAACTTCAATAATTAGCGTTTTAGGATCATTTATATTAGTAGCAGGTTTTTCCACATGCATATTTGAAACCAGCGATTCATTCCCACTGTATATAGATGTAGTACATGCTTTTGGTAAAATTGGTTGAGGTGTTGTATACATACAAGATGTATTATCAAACTGATCCACAACCATTACATTTTGGTACATAGAACTTGCTTGACCAACATTAGTAACATTATCATGACCACCTAGACCACCTGTTGGCATGCTAGTTACAAAAGGCTTACCTTCTAAATTGTGAACCATTTCTCTGTAAATTATTTGTGAGTTTTGTGTGACAACTGTAGTACCTGGAGTGAATGTGTTTGAGGTAATCTGATTCAAATTTGTTGCCAAAGATGGTGTATCAGTTTTTGTCTCAATCTGCCCCTGTGTGTTTGGTATGTTACCTGTCACTACCATATTATTCTGAACATTCTTCTGAAGGAACGTAGGTGCTGTAGGGACTACCACATGCATGGGTTTCATAGCTGGACCTATATATTGCATTCCACCTATATTAGTTTTAAGCAATATATTATTTGATTTTGGTAATATTTTAACAATATCATTGCCTCTTCTAGGTGCTGTTGGTAACAATTTCACTCCAGTAACCATAGTTGGCATATTGTATGTGAACATACTATTAGAACTATCCAAGGCATTGTATTCTGCACTTCGTGAATATTTTACTTCTCTATCCTCATTCTGATCTTGATAATAAACATATGGCTGATCAAATTCTGACATTACCGGAGGCTGGTATGATGACTGCAATTTATCTGCTTTCAACACAAAAGGTGTACCTGGATGCGATATTGGATTATTTATAGAACTACTATCAAAATTCATCTCATTTAGTCTTATGTCAGGTGTGCTAATTCTGGATGCATTAGACATAGAATTTGTTTTAGGAGTTCTACTTGATGTTCTGTGCCAATAGCGCTCTTGATCTGTACTACGATGGGAATTATCCCATCGACCATCTTCAGTGGCAGGTGTACGAGATCTGCTCCTGTAGGACCTTTCTGAATGCAGGGGAGTAGATGTCCTGCTTCCATAGTTAGGACCCTTGGCTGTCAGACTACACAATGCCTTTATAACTTGATCTTTGGGATGGGTGTCTAGATGTGACTCAAGAGTCATCCCACTGTGCAGAAAGAGCGTGCACACGGGACACTGCGTGAGCTGGTCCATGGTTACGTCGCTACGGCGCAGGGTCAGGCGGCTGAAGCAGCCGAGACGCCGCGCCACTTCACAATATCACGATTATATCAATGTTATATGGTCACAGCACGCACATAAGTTTACAAAGGCTATCCGCACAATGTCCGTGACGCGCATATCTTTTATTAACACGTAACACTCTCAGACGACCCACAACAATACATATCTTCGTCGCACGTCGTCTCCTTATCGATCTGTCGGACAAAATATTCTGTATAAATATACGATATAGTGTTCACAATATCACATTCCACAATCTCATTCAACGAGCAAACAGAGGACAAAAGAAAACAAAACTCCGAGATAAAGGCCATTGGACATAAAAAAATCAGGCAATATGTACGGTGAAGAATGAAACAGAGAGATTGTATAGTTCGCATGAGGTAACGGAGCTTACCTATTGAATTGCCTGTCATGTATAATCCATAACATCGATAAGGCTATTTAAATCTTTAAATATTTACGCCTAGGCTAAATCTAAAAATATTTCCAAATAGTCAGACATATTGCAGACGTCTCTTTCACGTTCACACACAAAACTTTATATTCCAATATACGTACCCAAAAGTCGATACTTTATTCGTGGCGATGTACTATAATCGAATTTCTATAGGTTTTAGCAGACTGAGAAAATATACAAAAAGAATTGCGTAAAATGAAATATCTTCCGTACCCGTTCCAAAGATTAAAAATAAAAACATCGATTTTTATTTTTAAGTAGAATCGAACATACTTTAAAAAATAAAAATTAAAAATAATATGTAATATGAATATATTAATCAATGAAATAGCAATGATGAAAATTTATAATGAACAGATCAACAGAAATGGCATAATATGCCATATAACAGGCTAGTGGACACGGGACGTACTGTGGTGTCAAAATTTTTTAAGATCAACCGTACTGAAAGAACCAAGAGGCTTTCACACCAAACTTTAAGTGTCATGGAGGAAAGGAACAAGATGAGACTCCAGTCTTCGGTGGATACATCGCGTTATCGACAGCTTAATAGACAGACCTCAAAATCGATTAAACGCGATACTAGACGCTTTAATACTGATCGTATTAAAGAATCTATGGAGCGAAATAAACGCTGTAAAGTATTCGTAAAGGATCTGTCTATTGGAAAAAGCCAGCTGACGAAACTGAAGATAAATACCGGCATGATTATCCGTTCGAAGCCTGAGATCTTTGATGTTGAGAGTTTCTAAGGGAAACTGTACTCCTCTAAACGACAACCCGTTACAAATTTAGCCGAAGACCCTAGAGCTAAATTAACCCGACTGTACGAGATTCATAGGACTCTCAAACAATTTAAAAACAACAAGGCACCGGGTGATAACGGAATCACTATTGAACTGCTGACAGCGGGAGGGACTCCTGTACTCAGAGTCCTGCAGAAACTCTTCAATTCCGTCATACACGAAGGCACAACGCCATTGGCATAGATTAGAAGTTTGGTTGTGTTGTTCTCCAAGAAAGGCGATAACATCCTCTTAAGGAACTACAGGCCTATCTCGCTCCTTAACCACATATATAAGTTGTTTTCGAGAGTTATTACGAACCGTCTCGAACGCAGGTTTGACGGCTTCCAGCCTCCCGAACAAGCCGGTTTCCGAAACGGCTTCAGTACCATAGACCACATTCAAACGCTACAGCAGATTATACAGAAGACAGAGGAGTATAATCTGCCTTTATGCCTAACGTTTGTGGACTATGAGAAGGCTTTCGATTCGGTGGAAACGTGGGCAGTGCTCCAGTCTCTTCAACGTTGCCGTATTGATCATGGTTACATTGAAGTATTGAAGAGTTTGTACGAAAGCGCCACTACGTCAGTTCGTATACAGGACCAAAGTTCAAAACTAATACGATTGCAGCGCGGTGTAAGACAAGATGTTATTTTTCCGAAATTGTTTACAGTCGCGCTGGAAGATGTCTTTAAGCTTCTGGATTGGAACGGATTAGGCATCAATATCAATAGCGAGTACATCACTAATCTTCGATTTGCCGATGATATAGTACTCGTGGCAGAGTCGCTTACAGACTTAAGCATAATGCTCCAAGACCTCAATAAAACTTATCAACAGGAGGGCTTAAGAATGAATATGGATAAGACCAACATTATGGTTAATGCTCTTATTGCGCTTCACCCAATAATCCTAGAGGGCTCTGTTCTCGAAGTTGTGTCGAAATATACCTGGGACACGTTCTCCAGCTAGGTAAATCCAACTTCGAGAAAGAGGTCAGTTGCCGAATTCAACTCGATTGGGCAACGTTAGGGAAACTGCGTGACATCTTCTCATCAAACATATCGCAATGCCTTAAAACTAAGATATTTAATCAGTGCGTATTGCCAGTGATAACCTATGGATCTGAAACATGGCTGCTGACTATGGGCCTCATAAGAAAGCTCAAGGTGGCGCAGCTAGCAATATAAAGAGATATGCTGGGAATTTTCCTGCAAGACAGGATTCGTAATGAGATAATCCGCAGAAGAACTAGAATCGCCGACGTAGATCAAAGGATTGCAAAATTGAAGTGGAAATGGGCGGGGCACATAGCTCGTAAAACCGATGGACGTTGAGGTCTTAAAGTGATGGAGTAACGACCCCGAACCGGAAAGCGTAATGCGGGTAGACTCCCGACTAGGTGGATCGATGACCTGCTGGAGGTCGCAGCGGGGGCAATCGGTGGATGCAGGCGGGCCATAGCCACTCGATCTGGCGATCATTGGAGGAGGCCTATATCCAGCAGAGAACGTCTGTGGGCTGATATAATGATGATGATGAAACCTAAACAGGGCAGGTTACTTTATTTTATGACGAAGTTCTGGCATCTATCTTCTACATTTATGCTCTTTGTCGTTAAAGAGTTTGGTAAGAAGTACGTACGTAGTCTTAGATTGTCAAAAACCTACCAATATCTTAATTACTAAACATTTTTCTATTTGATTTTCAAGAGTTTCCCGGTATATCTTCGGGATCCAAGGTCCAATGCCAATAAAAATAAAATGGGGCCCCAGTGAGAATGTTCCCATTTTAACAAAAAAAAACGATTTTTAAAATTGGTTTATAAATAGCGAAGTTATGGGTTAACAAATATAAAAAATACTACCGTATTGAGAACTACCTCCATTTCTACGTGGGTTAAAAATATGAAGAACTAATGTGGGCCGTGCTATCCATAGAAAACAAACTAGCATTTATGAAATATATTAACTTATGCGTTGATTGGGGTGTCGTAGTTCACTATCAGACACGTCTCGTTTCCTCCGAGAACGAAAAGAAGGCTACCGATAGCCAGCCCCCTTAGCCAAGTTGACATTCGACAAATCGTTATCGCTAAAAGAAATGAAAAAAAAATGTATTGGAATGACACTTCTAATCGCCAAGTCACACGTGACTTATCGAATAGAAGTGTCATTCCAATACATTTTTTTGTTTCTATTAGTGATAACGATTGTCGAATGTCAACTTGGCTAGGGGGGCAGTTTGTTCGTAGTAAGTGAAAGGAAGTGGCCCCTGCTTGACCCAATTCTTTGATAATACAGTAGTCAGTATCCCCGCCTGTCACGCGAGAAACCGAGGTTCAATTTTTCACCAGAGAGCCAGGGAAAAGGCGTGATTGTATGTATGTATCTTTTTGTATTATACGTCTGTGGTATGTATGTATGAATGGGGATATCTTCACGAGGTATAAGACTGATGATTATTAGTTAAAAATTATATACACAAATTAAGCGTTACTGAAAAAAAAAGATTTAAAGACTTAACGCCTGGACTGGATTATGCTAAAAGTTTTTTAAAAAGACACGATGATATCATAGAGAATATTGCAAAATATTCAAAACAAATAATATTCCCATCAATAAATTAATCAAATTATGTTAAAACCAATATGGCAGATAATAATTTTAATTAAGAAGGAACTAAATAGCTAGAAATGGTAATGAACTATTCTAGAAGCAGCTATATCAATTATGATAGCCTCTTGCAGCCGAGGAGAAATGCTGCACCTTATGTAATTTATAAAACACAAAATTTATTTGACTCATGGACAAAATTTGGTTTAATGTCAACATTTTTGAAGATTGGATGGCCATATTACCGTTTCTTGAGAACAAATCAGACAAGAATTCTTTGATTTGTGATATTTTTTCCTTTGACTTATCTATAGATTTGATAAGAAAATATTAAGAAAAAGATATATTTTTTTAAATTATTTTAGTAAATAATAGTACTTCTTGATCTCACATAATTACCAAATATATCTAATATAAATTAAGACTAATTACCAAATATACGATATTATATAAAACTTACTAATATACTAACACTAATTATTTTATGTTAGATCTATTATTGCTTTAAGCAGATTTGGAGCAATTTTTATTTAAATAAGTATATGCAAAGTCTGATTTGATAATTATACATGACACATCCACGCATATACACAAAATTTCTTTTCCTACCTAACTAATATAACTGAAGATGTTTGATAACCCTAACAGTTTCTTTATTCACTTCCTTCATTCCCGTTGTATCTTTTGACGCCAGTTTCCGGGTAAATAAAAATGGCCTCATTTTTCCTAATACACAAAGAATTTACGTTTCCTTACATGTTTTAAGTATTAGTATTTGGAAAATTATAACAAGACTCACAATATCAAAAAGTTTGATAAGAGCATGCAAGCAAACATAATAGAAAGTCAATATTAAAGTTGAAAATTGTGTCTATTCACCCCATTTTACGGAACCGTTTAATCAAGTAAAAAATTTTTTATAATTTTTTAGGATTAAACTTAGCGAATGAGTTTAAGTCCACAGATTAATGATTCTTCTTCTTCTTCTTTTTTCTTGTGGCAATCGGCGACAATAACCAAACAATAACTTTGTGCCAGTCTCGAGTCTTTTACATGCTCAGTGCTGTCGAGTTTAGAGATTAATGATTATAGTACTAAATTATTTAAGTTGCAAACAGTCATACTATATTATTATTATTTTTTGTGAAAGTGAAATATTATTTTTTGTGAACAGTGATTTCAGTAGTTTGATGTGATTTATCAAATCCTAGTTTGTGATTTATATCATGTACAATTTTGAAGAGTTAACTACGGGGGGTATGTGTCTTCCATATTTTATACTAGCTGATTCCTGCCTCAAATACGCTGCACAAATTTGCACCCAGGGGCATCATAAATCCTTTCTCAATGACCTATACTTATTCGCCAAAAGGCCCTTTGAGAAATCATGGTAAGCGCGGTGGAATTCTCTAATAAGGTAAAAAGAAGACTTTTATATCCAACCCGACATTTCATGTTCTACGTGATTTTTTCAAATTTCATAAGGCCAGTAAGTTTATAATATCCAACATGTGGAAACTTAGACTAAGTTATTCTTATTCTACGATATTCTTCTTCAAAATCAGGATCAGGAATACTGTTTTATATGAATGTGAATCAGATAAAGGAGACGTGAACAATGGTGGTAATTCTGCAGTAACAGCTGAATTAAATTTAGTCTCCTTTTTCTAATGTCAAGCGCCAAAACCAGATGGCAACAATTTAACCGAGTACTAACATACATTTCTGTTGCGTTTTTGCTTGTATTTAGTTGTCATGTTCCGAGGTCATATTTAAATTCGTATGTAGAACTTAATTGATATGTCTGTACTAAACTGACAGCACCAAAAAAAATAAAAAAGTCAAATCATATTAAACGAACTTCTATGATAATATCAGATCAACACCTGAATATGGCAGCTCAATAATCTAATAGTATTGAAAAGACTTCTAGTGGTGACACAAGTAAAGCATCACCTAAAATTTAAGTGCTTTATATTATATTATATTGTATAATGCATTATATACAATGTTCATTGTGATATTTGATATGTAAATTTAGTTTTGTATATCAATAGTCAATAATCATTCATTGAAACATTACAATAAAACTGTGACTAACATTATGAAGTTACCATATTTTTCTAAGGCCTGCGCTAACTTTACTCAATGTGGTAATTGTCAGACTAATATCAAAACTCCCAAGAATCAATAAAATGTGATATTATTTAAATATTAAATTGATGAAAGTATCTATAAAAAAATTAACTTAAAGATGCCAGGCCATGAATTATATAATAATAATTATAATAATACAGCTCCCCTATCTCTGACTTGCCTTAATTGGCTGGCCACAGTGGGATCTGGAGAGGATTATGCCTGAGGGTGGATGTGGAACTTAAGTGGTGAGTGGGCAGTATGTGATGGGACCACCTGAGGGTGCAGGTGATCTTACAGTTTAAAGCCCAGTGATGACACCTTTCTACCGTTTAGCCACTCTTCAAATGTTGCCTTCTTGTAGCTCCTTGCGTGTGTTTTTAGCGGCCTATTAAAATATTATAGAGTTTTGAGTCACCATCTGCTCATTTTATCAGTATTTTCAATATTGTATAGGGTAGATGTCAAAGTCTCCTCCATAGTCCTCTAGTAATTCTTATTTAGAAAGAATGAGTGTGATTGACGAAACAAATGTACCAGGCAAATGTGAGTCGAAGTGTTGGAAGAAGGCATACAGGAAAAAACTTACCTTGACCATATGAAAAATTTATTTCAAAAAGGTCAAGTTCCTGGCACTCTTAATCGACAAAATTGTATGAAAAGATGTATGGATCTGGATGAGGCTAGATAGGTGTGTCAGGATCATAGTATGTGGTAAACTGGTCTCTACCTACCCTTATGGGTTATTGGCGTAAGTGTATGTAATAAAAGTATAATAATATTGCTTTATTTTTTTCTAGTAAAACTTGTAATATAATAAATTTTAATTTACTAATATTTGAATTAATAACAATGAAAATTGTCAAGTTCCTTTGGAGTAAAATACAGTCAGAAGAAGAATAAATATTTATTAAAGTTATATGTGTAGCACCACTATAGTAATAGCATCTCTTAATGAAGTACTGAAAAAGTAGCTGTGGGATGCACTAGGTTAATAGGTAGCAACATTATCCTGAGATCGAGCCAACTATTGCTGTAATATCCAAGGTGCTTGCCAAGAATGGGATGCACCTGCCTCCTCCATAAAAGCACTGCTGTTTTTATGGACAAGGCCAATGTACAGCAATGAATTTACACAGGCTGATGATGATGAATATGTAAGAACACAAAACTATACCAATATGAATATGACCCATAATAATGTTGATGATGCTGTCACCAGCTATAGGACGAAGTGTGGCAGGATTGGCAGTATCGGAAAAGGGAAGATCTGCCGACTAGACGGGTGTTATATCTGGCGAGACCTGCCCCAACGGTTGATGCCGAGACGTTGTGTATACGTTAAGTCACTATTAAGATTCATTCGCGTAATTAAGACTTCTAATGTCGTCACTCAAGAGCTGCGCCATCTGTTAAGGATGTTTGGTACTATGTAGAAATAAGTCACCACAAAACTATAAAAAATAGTGTATTAAATTTTAGCCATGGCAGCGCTGTGTAGATTAACATTTAAAATTAATCCCATTTTATACAAGTAAACATGTTATTTCACAGAGGCGAAAGATTTGCTTCGTCAGTGGAGGGAAAAGAATGAGCGAAGAAGTGAGGACGTCATGGAGGTGTGGCTCTCTGTGCTCAGTGAGGATTTGGATAATATTGGCAGTGATAGTAAGTACATAGCATAAATAGCCTACTGTTACAAATGCGAAATTGTTTATTTTTGTTTGTCCATTTTTCAAATATCAGCAAACCAATGGCTCAATATGTTTTTGCATAGATAAAAAAATTTTAGCTTTCATATCAATGGTAGAAAAATAAAATTAACATTATGGTAACTTTTAAAGCAGATTGATACAAAGATATTGTTTTAACGAAGAACGTATGCCTGGTAAAAATCGACGTCAAAATGCAATGGAAAATCAAAAGTCAGACCTAACGACCTAATATTTAATGATATTTTTTATTATACCACGATGGTGCCAAACAGGCTTATGGGGTAAGCGGTTATCGAAATCTATGGACGCCTGCAACATCAGGAGCAAAGGTTCCCAGACTTTTTTTCTCATAGACCACTTTCAAAATGTAACTGGTTCCTGTGGACAGCTGCCCTGCAGTCACATTTCTACCATATTCCCAAAACTCGACAAAAAATGTGAAGATTAGATCTAACTATGGAAATTTGCGTACGCCAACATAGACCCCCGTCGAGTCTCTCGTGGACCCCTGGGGGTCCACCTGGACCACTGGGAACTAAGGATCAGGAGTATCACATGCGCATTGCCTATTTCCAGTATTGACTATTTTACCGATATTTGGTTTTAATATCGATTTTAATTGCCAAATTGCTGAGCGTAAGAATGATGAAGATTATGGAAAATTTCACGGGCCCTTCCATATATTATATAAGGAAAATTTCATGGAAGGAACTTATATAAATCAGTGTAAATTTTAACAGGCCCATGAAGAACGGAATAGATATTTTCATTTTTTCTTGTACTTGCTGAAGGTTTGTGATTGAAGAATTTCTAACATTTTTTAAGAAGATTGAAACCTTCATAAAAAATGTTAGAAGGATGCTATAACGGAAACTAATAAAGAGCTTAAAAGCTTGACAACTGTAACTGACAGCTTAACTCTTGAATAAGCTTTTAGTCTGATCAATAATCGCAGAATTATAATAATAATAATATTCTGGACACTCGCACATATTGATCTAGTCCCAAACTAGGATTCACTGTGCCTTGGATACTAGACAACGATATACATAATTATATAGATAAATACAATACATAAATAAATAAATTATGTCTCTGATACAAATATTTGTGCTCATCACACAAAGATTTTACCTACGAGGATTCGAACCTGGGACTCATTGGCACAGAAAGCGAGGTCACTATCATTGTACCGATCAGTCGTCAATTTACCATATAAGAAATTGTCTAGTATAATGTAGTACTGTTTAGGTGGTGTTGTGCAGTGGACTGTATTTAAGTTGAATCCAAGGACTGATCCTGCTCTACTGTTTATTGCAAATGGACGTTCAAATTACAACCTTAATTACACTAACAGAGAATAAGAAATTACAGCGAACAGTTGACCGTCGTTGAACGAAAGAGAGCTCCGCGCGGGGCTGTATTTATATAACCCACTTAGAGTTGCCAGCATGCTACAGCGTTACAACATATCAGGGAAATATTTAGTTTTATATTGCAAGTATTGCGAACAGTATTATCAAGTTGCTTAATCAAATTATTTTTGAATAGGAAGATCCTTAAAAATATTTCTTTCATCCAATAATCAACCGTTTATTGGTGATAATAGTTGGCGATCATGGTTATGTTTCAGAGCACGTAATACTGGAACAGGTGTTATATGCTGCATTAGACTGCCATCAGTACGGTGTGGCAAGGGCGTGTATCCTCATATTGTCCAAAGAGTTTCCAGGCAGCTTGAAGGTTATGAGGTACAAGGCTGCGATTTTAGAAGCAGAGGAAAAGTAAGTCCAAACAAACACAAATAATTCCAAAAACATTTTAGTCACGAAGCCAGTTAAATAAGGATTTAAAATAAATAAGGATAATAAATAAGTACTTTGTCTTAACGTGTACTATTGTCCATAAAAATTCATAACACCACTGAGAATTTCCAGCTAGGAAAAGATTGTCTTCAGCTTATTCATCTGGATTTGTCCAATAGACAGATCTTTCGCGCACACTTTAAAGCAGAGGTCATCAAACTAGTTTTTGTTTATCACCCTTATAACACCACGCCATTCCATTGACTCGCGCTTGCTTTCTGGATCATAATACAAGACCATAGTGTCATCACCAGTTACTAGTCGCTCGATCACATTCTTTGGGTTTTCTCCGCAAAGATCTAAAAACTCGGAAGCATCGCGCTCTCTCTTCTGCCTCTGAACAACCGAAAGAATTTCGGAACCCATCTTGCACTGACTTTTTTCATATGAAGATGTTCACAGATTGCGCGATGGACGGTATTTTTAGAGAGCCCAAGTGCAATTTCTCTAATTTTCAAACCGCGTTCACTTAAAACCTCTTCGATTAAAGCAATAGTTTCGGGAGTGAGCACTTCTACGGGTCGACCGTCATGTCCGATGTCTTCGACGGTTTCTCTCCCGAGGCGAAACTCTTTCACCCTATTTTTCACTGTGCTATAAGAGGGTTCAGACTCCTTAAACACACCATCTATTCACTATCATTCTGACGCTTCGGTACTCATTTTCGACATTTTGAAGAAATACGCGACTCTTGTTGTTCAAACCACTACTAAACTGAGACTACGCTTTTCATGTCGATGCGTGTTCGTATATAAATTACACGATAAATGTACTATTCGATGCAACATAACATGTATTGGCAAGTCGCGTAGAACTATCATATGTCAGGTCAGTTCATTATGGGACCAGTCGGTCACGTAACACGCGTCTGGTCGGAAGATCTCCCATTTTCTGATACTGCCACAGTTCGACCTATAGACAGTGAAATCCTCACGTGATTAACACCTTCTCAATACCAACATCGCCATTGATTATTCATCTTACTAAAATATTTTCATTATTAACCTATTAATGTAAAGGACAGACATTGTGACAATTGAATCGACTTATAGGAAATTCACTTTTCAGTAACATTGTCTTTTAAACACATATCTAGAGTGTGACTACGAACGCTCTAGGAACGTATAAACTTATAATTTCAGGTATGACGAAGCTTTACAAATGTTAGATAACATTTTAAATGCCGACGAGACGAATTCATCGGCTCGAAAGCGTCGCATCGCCATACTGAAGGCCCAGGGACAACTCCCCGAAGCCATTAAAGAACTAGTGGATTACCTCAAAAAGTATGTTATGATTTATATGTATATGAACTAGCACTAACTAGATGGTCAGGGAGTACTTAGTCTTTTAGCCTGTCCGGCGAATAGACCTAAGTACACGGGTAAGCGACCCCGGCCTCCCGAGCTACTACTGTCTCTTCCTACTCCTTCCGATATAGTATTTAGTATCCCATACCCTATAGTCCTTTTCCTAAATTCCATGTTCCCTGCACAATACACCTTTCCTACCTCATCCTCTTTCCTTTCCACTGAAGCCGTGGAATGAAGCAGTGAGGAACTTTAACACTTTTGAACCTTATAAAATGGCGGCGTCGTGGTACGCCACCCGACACGTCTCGTTGCCCGCGGGGCGAAATGTGGACTGCGGATAGCCACTGCTAGATTAAATGGTTGTAGTAGGTGGAACGAAATGGTCTCTGCCTACCCCAATGGGAAAGAGGCGTGATTGTATGTATGTATGTAGTATGATCTCTGCCTGCCCTTATGGGACATCGGCGTGAGTGTATCTATGTACATATGTATGTATGAACTAGCTTTTTCCCGCAGCTCCGTCCGCGTGAATGTCGGTTTTCCACTACATGGTAAATCCCGAAACAATGGTAGATTTAAATAAAAAGCCTTATAACCACTTTTATTTGAGCTCTCGTACCTTAATGGAGCTTACTACAACAGGTATCAAGCTGTATCTTCAATTCTACTGGACCGATTATGATGAAATATGCCGCAGTATTTAAGTCGAAATAGTACCGTTAAGACTGTAACAGTTTGACCAAAATCTACCCGCTGGTTTTCGTGTGAAGCTCGTCAACACAAACAAACAGACATCGACGATTTGGTTTCAGAAGCGATTAGTAATTAGTCGATCTGAGTAGATTTTTTTAAATATCTTTAATATACATAATTTGACATTTAACAATTTTATAATAGTGTAGATTGCTTTATTAATTACTGACGTCATAAGCTTAAAAGTCATCATTGAGGTGCGGAAAGGTTTTATAAATACCGAATGATCATGCGCATCCCATGGTGAGGCGTGTGGGGCATGTAGGCGGAAGCCGAATGGTTTTATCGGGTGTGGGCCCCAGTCTGCGTTCAGTACTGTGCCCATAAAATCAGTGCAACACGGTGTAGTAAGGATATTTTTCCATTCATAAAAAAAAGGTTTCACACATTTTATTTCACACACATTAATCTAGCCTCAAATTAGGATTCCCTGTGTCTTAGGTACTAGATAACGATATACATACATACATTACACAGACAAATGATAATACATATATGGATAAACATCCACGACTCGGGTACAAGCATTCATGCTCATTACACAAAGTTTATCCCTGCCGGGATTCAAACCCGGGACCATTTGGCCCAAGAAGCAGGGTCACTACCACTGAATCAATCAGTTGTTAATATAACCGTTAAATATAGTCTAAATCAGAGGTTCCCAGATTTTTTTTTCTCATAGACCACTTTCAAAATTTAGCCGGTTCCGGTGGACCTCCTGCAGTTACATTTCTACCATATTCCCAAAACTCGACAAAAAATGTAGGATAAAGTCTAACTATGGAAATTTGCGTACGCCAACGTAGGCCCCTGTCAAGTCTCCCGTGGACCCCTGGGGATTCCACCTGGACCACTTTGGGAACTTCATATAAATCAACTACGGTTGTTTCGGGATTTCCATGTATCGGAAAAGCAACATTCACGCGGGCGGAGCCGCGGGCAAATGCTAGTAATATATAAAATCCTATAGATTCATGGCGGACATGGAGGCGTGGCAGGAGCTGTGCGAGCTGTACCTGATGGCGCAGGACCCGGCGCGCGCCGCGTACTGCGCCGAGGAGCTCCTGCTGCACCAGCCGCACAGCCACCTCATGCACCAGCGCCTCGCCGACATACGGTACACCATGGTCAGTGGCCGTGGACTTACTCATGACGTTCATCATCATCATCCACCCATCGAAGTCCACCGTTGGATATGGGCCTCCCCCTTAACACATTCACTGTCCGTCACTCGGATGCTTTGGTGCTGTCAGTTTCGTTTAGACACGTCAAAATTAAAAGATTTCCTTCGAACTTACGGACTAAAGATGCACAAAAACGCAACATTTTTTTTGAATCATTTAACAGCAATATAGGTTGGTACTCGCTATAAATGCTATCTCGTTTTGGCGTTTGACAAAGATAGAAAAAGATAGGGAGAGACTAAATTTAGTTAAGTTCTGTTACAGCAGAATTAACACCATTGTGTCCGGGATCGTATTAGTGATAATTTAAGAACGGATTCTACGTCTCATCTCCATTCTAAAACTATATTTTTAACAATTTTTTTTTGATAGTATTTTTTTGATTTCGAACTATTTTTAATCGATTTCTTGTTACGTTTTATATTATTTTTACGTCTCTAAATAAATTGCAGAATATTGTATTCAATCGAATAAGACCATTTCCGGACCTGTAAACCACACACTTTTAAGTTATTGCTTTTTTCCAAATAAATGCACAAAAATTGAAATGAACGTGTGTAGGGGGAAGGAAAAAAATGTAGAATCCGCCCCTAAATTATCGCTAATACGATCTCGGACACATTGTATATCAAAAAGAAAGAGACAGTGTGATCCAACATAGGATCGCTCGATAAGACAGGCGAACTGTTCAACTAGAAGCCATTTTGTTGTAAAGATTATAATGTGTTTGTATCGTGGCCATATAATATTTTCAGTAGCCCTATTATGAGTTTAGGTAGTAACACGCCTCACTAGCGGTGACTAAACTAAAGTGACAACTCAATAAAAGACGTACATAGTTACGTTACGTACTACGTCATAGAGTTGCGTAAGCTGTCAAAACTCTCCACTCCATCTGATATTTACTTTACGGTAAGGAATGAACCAGCAAAGTAAGACATGTGCCAGGATAATGGGCAGCAGCGCTATCCTGCAAAATTACTGCGATCGGCAAGGCGCCTGCCAATTGCCTGGAAATTATGGCAAATCCTTGCTTTTGAAAGAGGAGGTATGCGTCCAGCAGTGGACGATAATAATGAAAATTATTTTATAGTATGGCTAAGGTCAAGGTTATAATGGCCATCAATGCAAAATCTACTGCGATCGTCAAGATGGCTGCCAAGCATGGAGATTATGGCAAATCCCTCTATAAAGAGAAGGAACATGTTCGGCTGTGGACTTTCGAGCACGTCAGCGATGATGGAATAAACGACAATGCCGTCAAAGAAGAATTATTTTAATATTCATGTTAGTAAGAAG
>WUAW01038583.1:1416-13494 GCA_017165845.1 Thaumetopoea pityocampa | reverse complement strand
CCGGGGTCGCTTACCCGTATACTTAAGTCTATTTGCCGGACAGGCTAAAAAACTAAGTACTCCCTGACCTGTAAGAAGTCATTAGTTCTGATATTTGTTTTTGATTCAGGGTGGCGTTGAAAACATGGAGCTGGCAAAGACTTATTACTGCCAAGCGTTAAAACTGAACCCCGATAACATGAGGGCGCTGCTTGGTTTATTTATGGTGAGTCTGATTGGTACTTTGAAATATTTCTACCAACTTCGTCCGTCTCGAATGTATCAGTTATGTATGCAGTCATGCGGGGTGCGCATGGGCCTAATCCCCCTCCTGATCCCTGTAGTTTGTCCGAATATGGATCAAAGTTTCAAGTCAATATAGTCAATTCTATGGCTACATCCAAATAGATGACTGCGAGTGATACATCTCAGTTGGGTGGTTATAATTTACAGGTGACGAATAATTTGTTGATTCACTACAAGTCGTCTGGCAATAGCGGCAAGCGCAAGGAGGTGTGGCGCCTGTGCCAGTGGGCGCAGAGCGGGGTGGCGCGCGCGCACTCGCGCGCACCGGCGCCCGACCTCACGCAAGCGATGCTGGCTCTCGCCATCACAGACTAATCGTGCCACTTTGACGAAACAACAATTTATTCAGCTGGTGGTGGGGCGGTACCAATGTGAATAGAGTTAAATATACATAATATGCAGGTCTAATATATTACAGTAGGGCCATTATTGTCAATTCTGATCTAAAACAGCTAATACTAAATTTAGGTTCTCCCTGCCTTTTTCTAATGTCAAACGAGATAGCAAATATTTTTAGCGAGTACCGACCTACATTTCTGTCATAGGGTACAAAAAATGTTGGGTTTCGGCGTATAATATTTAATCGGCATGTTTTGAGGTCACGTCTAATTTAGTATGTAGAACTTATTTTTACGTATCCAAACAAAACTGATTGCGCCAAAATTTTTGCTATCTCGTTTTGGCATTAGAAAAAATAGAGCCTAAAAGTTATGTTACAGCAGAATTTATCTCATGCGGCGTGTAGGTTTCCTCACGAAATTTTCCTTCTCCGTTGAGTACATTGGTGAAATTGGTGATTCCAAAGTGGTCTATATCGACCCCCAGGGGTCGACGAAGACATGCAAGAGGTTCACGCCAAGTGTCAAAAACACATTTGAAGTTAATAAATTTACAAAAAAATCATATTTACTACGTTTTGGGGGCTACCCAAAAGTGAAAACATTACAAGTGGTCTGTCTATAAGACAAAAAAAATTGAGGACCTCTGATGTAGGCTATACATGAATTAGAAATAACTCAATGGTATGGGACCGGATCGAACCCACGTCCTCTTGACAACAAACATGTATCTGACGCAAACACACGCACGTGACGTGTACCCTCGAACCCTGTAGCTTTTATAAAAACCAGGGGTCTCCAAACTTGTTGTCTCGTAGACCATGTTTTTCGGTTTTCGATAGACCCCCCTGCTCAGCTAATATTGAATTTTTGCAAGTTCTTAATTTGTGACGGCTGTTATAGTGTTATTCAATTTAAAAGTTTTAAATTTCTAACTGTAGTGAAGTCATAGTCGACCCCTAGGGGTCGATGTAGACCACTTTGGGTATCTATGTTTTAAACCCTCAGAGACAGGACTCATTCCCAAAGAATTATTAGTGAATTTGGAACAAATGATATGTTCAAATAAAATAAATATAACTATATTTAATTATTTTTTCTTTTATATTCAGCATAATTGTAATTTAGTGATTTCTCGCACATTTATGGTAATTCTGCTGTAAGAGAACTTAACTAAATTGAATCTCTACCTATCTTTTTCTAATGCCAAACACCAAAACGAGATAGCAAACATTTATAGCGAGTACACTAACCTACATTTCTTGTTAAACGGTTCAAAAAAAATGTTGCGTTTTTATATGTGTTGTGTTATCTTTAGTCCGTATGTTCCGCGGTCGTGTCTTACCTCCTTATTCATAAAATCTTTTATTCCTGCTTTAAGTTAACACGTGGTTTGTCTCTTTCTATATCATTACAAATTTATTAAGACTGAAAGGGACAAACTACAGATTAGCTTAAACTAGTTGTAAATATTTTTATGCATAAGGCCATTAATCTTTTAATTTTTGCTATCTCGTTTTGGCATTTGACATTAGAAAAAGATAGGGAGAGACTAAATTTAGTTAAGTTCTGTTACTGCAGAATCAGCATCATTGTAAAACAATTCACTGAATGTCTACTGCACTACAACTGGAAGCAGTATACTTAACAGGGAGTTACTGCAAATCTCCCTCACGGAAGAGGCCTATGTCCAACAGTCTGAACTTCCACATGATAATGATAGAATTATATCTAAGGGAGAGTCTATTAATCACGTGAGGTTCAGGGGGTTCGGATAAAGTCGCGAAATGCCACAAGGGGGAGGGGGGAGCAGTGAGATGCACATGTATTTATTTAGTCGTTGAGCGCACGATTTCTAAACCGAAAAACGGCGCGTGATTTTAAAATACTTTGTACTAAAAAGTACACGTGATTTTCAGTAGGGGAGGGAGGGGTGGTTAGTCCAAAACCTTAGTTCCCAAAGTGGTCCAGGTGGACCCCCAGGGGTCCACATGGGACTCGTCAGAGGTTTACGTTGGCGTACGCAAATTTCCATATCTAATCTTCACATTTTTTGTCGAGTTTTGGGAATATGGTAGAAATGTAGCTAAATTTTGAAAGTGGTCTATGAGAATGAAAAGTCGTGGGAACCCATGGTTTAAAACCTCACTACGTATTATCGAGGGGGGGGGGGGGTTAAAAATTACTAAAAAAAACATCACGTGATTAATGGACGCCCTCTGAAACGCTATGTAATAGTTTTATTGTTTATAATTAATGAAATATGTTCAATAAACATTTGTCACCAATAAGTGTTTCATTCCACTTCGTTCATTAGAAGCAGCGATATCCTAGTGATATGGTCATATCACCATGCATTCCAAATTTCTTAGATTCTAGTTTAAATCCAAGACACGCACCTATTATCATAGAAATTATGTCATCATCATGATCACGTCAGCTCACAGACCTCCACTGCTAGACAATCGCCACACCGAGTGGCTATGAGCCGCCTGCATCCACTGATTGCCCGCGACTTTCACCAGGTCACAGGTCCACTTAGACGGGGATCGACCCATGCTACGCTTCCCGGTTCGAGGTGGTCACTCCTGTAATTTAAGACCCCAAAGTCACTTCAGCTGCCACTTCAGCTTTGTAATGCTTTGAGCTACATCGGTGACTAGTTCTGTTGATTATCTCATTACAGGTCATATCTCGCACAAAAATTTGGAGCATAACTCTTTCCATTACTTGTTTAGTAACTGTGCTTTTTTTATGAGGCACAAAGTCAGTAGCCATGTCTCGAATGCATAGGTCATCACTGGCAATACGCACTAATTGACTACTTTAGTCTTAAGGCATTGCGGTATTTTTGACGAGAAGACACGCAGTTTCCCGAACGTTGCCCAGTCGAGATGATTCGACGGCTGAACTCTTTCTCGAAGTAGGATTTATTAAGTTGCATGGCAAGTCCCAAGTATACATATGTATATTGACACAACTTCGAGAATAGAGCCATCGAGTGGAGTGGAGCAAGAGTATTAACCATAATTTGGGTTTTCCCCATATTTAAAACCCACCTGTTGAGAAGCTGTATTCAGGTTTTGGAGCATTGTGCTCAGGTGTGTAAGCGACTCTGCCATGAGTTATCTATAGCCATGAGTATCATGGAAAAATAGACATGCCTGAGAGATTTTCTCGAAGGAATGTGAAGTCTAACCTGCATTAAACTAGCGTGGTGGACTACAGCCTAACGTCTCTCATTCTGAAGAAACCACATGCCTAACTGTGGGATAATAGATGGATCGCTGATGAGGTGTTTAATTTTTTAAAACTATTTCCTTAATCTTCTATTTGTTCAGTAGTGGACGTCATTCCCAGTCCATATCCTCACTACAGGGGCACGGACCTCCCCTGATCAAGAGGGGGATTAGGCCGTAGTCTACCGCGCTGGCCTAGTGTGGGTTGGTAGATTTCACATACCAATGTGAGCATGAGCATGCAGGTTTCCTCACGAAGTTTTCCTTCTCCGTTAAGTACATTGATGTCTACAATGTAGACCGTACATTAATTACAAATAACTCAATGGTACGGGACCGGGATCGAACCCACGACCCTTCGATCGTAAGCCGTGTCTGAAATCACTACACCACCAATGCACAATGTAGTAGACGTGTGTGGATATAATTATGAAAAGATCTTTGAATGAACCAGTTCTTGAAAATAGGAACCATCAGGGTAGATGGTGGCATCTTTTGCGAGTGATGATAATATAGATTACGGACTGTTACGTTTAAAATCTCTTTGGAATATATATAAATATTAAATTTAAAATTTCACTGTCATCATTTGGACAGTTGGCAATATACCACTGCGCGTTTCTCGAGCGATTACTTTCCACGTACCACCATCCTATGGAATGAGCTCCCGGGGGCGGTATTACCAAACGGATACGACTTGGGGCCTTCAAGAAACGAGTCTACACTTAAAGGCCGGCAATAACTTGCGATCCGTCTGGTGTTGCGGGTATCTGTGGGCAGCGGTTATCACTTACCATCAGATGACCCGCTCACCCGTTTGCCCCTTACTAGATATAAAAAAGGTTAAATAATGAAACTCTGATAGTTAAACTTAAAGGTAATGTTTTATTTGTATTAAGTTTAACAATTACAAAGTTGTAATTTGTCGTCACGTGCCGTCTCCGCGTTTAGCAGCTGGTATGAAAGCCGCGTTAGCAGCCAATTCTTCTGCTCGCTTCTCTCTCCTCTCTTTCCTACTAATCTCGCCGACTGCGAAGTATTTCTCCCTAGAATATAGTACATATAGTTACAACTTTAAATACGGAGGATATGATACTCACTTATATACTAAACGTTATAATGGGTAACCCATCTAACACCCGGACGTGGTAAGTATTGCTTAATCCATGTAAGTAATACCAACCACTGACCTTCATATTACGACCTTCTCTAATAAATAATTTTAAAAAATATTCTCAGGCAACGTGGCCCATTGTTAATACATCAATACTAATACTGGTATGAATGTATGTAATATTCCAATACCAATACAGTAATATAAGGAATGGCGTTCGTTATAGTTTCCTCTCGCTCGCACAATATTAATTGTAGTAGTTAATGAAAACGATAGGACGAGTACGACATGACTCGGAGGTTATTCGATGTCGAAATGATGTTACAGCGGGATGAATGATCCACGGTTATGTTGATAATCACGTCGGGATGTCACCAGCTATAGGTCGCAGTGTGGCGTGAGTGGCAGTATTGGAAAAGGGTAGATCTTCGACCAGACGGGTGTTATGTTTGGCGGGGCCTGCCACTGCCCCAGCGGATCATGTCGAGACGTTGTATACACGCTAAGTCGCTATCAAACTTCATGCGCGTGATTCAAACTTCTATTAATGTCGTCATTCAAAAGTAGCCCCATCTGTTGAGGATTTGTGGTACTTAGCGAAGTAGGCCGCCACAACACCATCAACTCTAGGCGGTAAATTCGTCCGAACAGTAGGTAAAGGTAAGTTGTACAAGTGTATATATCAAACACGTTAGTGTTTGTGTGTGTGTTTGTGTGTGTTTGTGTGTGTGTGTGTGTGTGTGTGTGTGTGTGTGTGTGCGCGAGTGCGAGTGTGCATACGTGCATGTGTTTGTGTGTGCGCGTGCGTGTATAAATTGAGCTTATTCACCTAAAGTTGTGCAATCCACCATTAGTGTGTGTGGACACGTCGGGCATGTGCTCGCGCAGCTTCTCGTAGGTGAGCAGTCGCCGCGCCGTTAACTTCGACAACACCTGCTCACTGTTGGCCGTCAGCTGCAGACAAGGGTGGGTCGGCAAGTGCTCGTCGCTGTATTCGTCTCTGTGGAGTAGACATAAATCAATTACTATTAAGATTGCAGGAACAGTCATGACAGCGTAGTGCGTTAATACCCCAAGTGGTCTATATCGACCCCCAGGGGTCGACGGAGACCTGCAAGGGGTCTACACCAACTGTCAGAACCACATTTGATGTTGATAAATTTGCAAAAAATTTGTATTAACTACACTTTGAGCGTCTATCCAAAAGTGAAAAACATTACAACTGATCTACAAGATAAAAAAGTTTGAGGACCTCTGGCGTAGTGGATAAAGCCTCGTCCCAAATCCGAGAGTCGAAAGGTCTTGGGTTCGACCCCAGCTTACCCTCTTATATTACCATGACTCCTCCTATTTCGACAGGCACTTAAAACGACGGGTCTCTGCTGGTGTCTTAACGCCACTTATTGTTAGCAAGAATTGTAGAGGGTTTAAGGGGATAACGTCAAATGACAATGGTAGTAATTCTGCGGTAACAGAACTTAACTAAATTTAGTCTCTCTTTTTTTAATGTCAAACACCAAAACGAGATAGCTTCAATTTTGGTGCTGTCAGTTTCGTTTAGACACGTCAAAATTAAAAGATTTAGACGCGACCGCGGAACATTCCGCCTACGTATTATTAGTCGCAAACGCAACATTTTTTTGAACCGTTTAACAGAAATGTAGATTGGTACTCGCTATAAATGTTCAATATCGCGTTTTGGCGTCTGACATTAGAAAAATATAGGGAAAGACTAAATTTAGTTAAGTTTTGTTAGAAAAGAATTAACACTAATGTGTCATCTTAACCTACCCCACAGCCGCATCAACTGCATAAAACAGCAGACCCTAACATAATAAGTCGCGACAGTGATAGGTCGAGAGAGACTATGGCTAAGACCTATAAAGCAAAATTAAGCTTGACTTAGCTAAGGAAATACTGAGCGTAATATGTGATTTCAGGCGTTAAGACATAATAAAAATTAATGTTTCATTTCGTGCATCATCAGCGCCAAAATCCTCTGCTGGATGTAACGTCTTTACTGCATTGACTTTTATTTTAGTGTTGTTTGCATACTGCCTCTAAGTTAATATTTTATAAAAAAATAACTTTTTGTATAAAATAATAACTTAGAGGCAGTATGCAAACAACATTAAAATAAAAGTCGATGCAGTAAAGACGTTACATGGACGTGTGCCTTCTCCATATAAAGGAGGGATAATCTCCACGCTCGGCAAGCGTCTTGAAGGTCGCAGTAGATTTTGATTGAATAACAGGATGACGCCGCTGCCCGTTATCGCGGTACAAAGCTGGTTCTCACAGCATTCCTTACAAATAATTATTGCGCAAACGTTTTTAGAGCATCTTAAACAAGAGTAACGTGATCG
This sequence comes from Thaumetopoea pityocampa, assembly GCA_017165845.1. NCBI lineage: Eukaryota > Metazoa > Arthropoda > Insecta > Lepidoptera > Notodontidae > Thaumetopoea > Thaumetopoea pityocampa. The sequence continues at coordinate 6,152 of WUAW01038583.1, read as the reverse complement.
TATTTGGTACGGCTTCCCGTATGAAAATGTTCACCCATCACGACTGCTACATACGGATGTACGTACACTAACCTCACCAGCGGGTACCAGCAGACGAGCCGGCCCCCGACCCTGAGGTGCCTCGCGGCGAAGGTCAGCAGGTCGCGGTAAATGTGCGGCAGCGTGTACTCCACCTTGGACGGGATGTGGTTCACCAGATGCTCCTCGCATAAACTGTAGTCTTCCCGCTGGATACCGATCCTTTCTGTCGGTTCCCGGACACCGTATGGCGCTGTAATGAAGCGATATTTCTTACTCTCATATTCAACACGTTCACTGCCAAGTCGTTTTTGCCCGACTTGTCGTATAGGCCATTTGAGTTTTTTTCCTAAATACATCAGTTGTAAACGCTTGGATTTTATATAATACCCGGCATCATGAATCTATACCGATACTAGAATTTATATATATATGTCTGCGTGTACCATTTATGGTACACGTGTCCTGATGGTCAAGTTTAACGTGTACCATGGATCGTATTAATCATATCACACAGAGAAAAAATAAAAACCGATGTTATGTACGTATACAGATAACTCAGTTTGGAGACGTTTTGCGTTTGTAGTGGTGTTTGTACACACAGCGACTAGAACCGGAATAAACCAGTTTTAGGGGTAAGTTATACATATTAAATGACGTTTAATATTTATGATATAGGTAGTGATTCCTCTGTAACAGAACTTCATCATCATCATCACATCAGCCCACAGACGTTCACTGCTGGATATAGGCCTTCTCTAATGATCGGCACACCGAGCGGCTATGGGCCGCCTGTATCCACCGATTGCCCGCGACCTTCACCAGGTCATCGGTCCACTTAGTCGAGAGTCTACCCGCATTACTATTTCCGGTTCGGGGTCGTCACTCCAGCACTTTAAGACCTGAGCGTCCATCGGTTCGGCGAGCTATGTGCCCCGCCCACTGCCACTTCAGCTTTGTAATCCTTTGAGCTACGTCAGCGACTTTAGTTCTCCTGCGGATTATCTCATTACGTATCCTGTCTCGCAGGGAAACTCCGAGCATAGCTCTCTCCATTGCTCGCTGCGTGACCTTGACCTTTCTTATAAGGCTCATAATCAACAGATTGCAATAACAGAACTTCTAAATTTAATCTATCCCTATCCAATTCTAATGTCAAACGCCAAACCGAATCAGCTACAATTTTGGGGCTGTAAGTTTAGTTTAAACACGTCAAAATTACGTTCTACATACAAATTTAAACGTGACCTCGGAAAATGACGACGCAAAAATGCAACAGAAATTTGTTGCTTGGTAGCAACAACCTCGGAACATACCGACTAAAGATACGCAAAACGCAACATTTTTATTGAATCGTTTAACAGTTAAAATTGTTGCTATCTCATTTTGGCGTTTGACATTAGAAAAAGATAGGGAGAGACTAAATTTAGTTAAGTTCTGTTACCGCAGAATTACCATTAAGTATTTTTGAATTATGTATCTATCTATATTATTAATTAAGTATCTATCTATATACAAATAAATTTATCTATATAAAAATAAATTTATCCGTTGAACATACACAACTACAACCGCAAAATTTTGAACTGTAACTGTATTGATTATTGAAAAAACTGTCATAGTTTATCATAATTTATTTAACAATAAATACTAGTTTAAAAAACTAAAACAACACGCTTTACAAGAAAACCGAACTAAAAAATAATTTTACAATGGCGTAGGGTGCTTTTTATGGCTTTTACGTTTTCTTCTTGGAAACTTTACTTTTGGCAATATCTGTTTATTAACAAATATATTAATTGATATAGCGCACCCCACGCTTTTGATTGTAAAATTATTTTTTAGTTAGGTATTATTACAAAGCATGTTGTTTTACTTTTTTTCAACTATTATTTATTTTTCATTTTTCAGTTCGGGTTTTCTTTTAATATCCTGATGATCCGGCCAGGATCTTTGAGAAAATTAATGAAATTATTGTATTGTCATCGGTCCTTTAGAGGTATGCAAAGTTTCAAGTCGATCCGATGATTTTATGTGAGTGAAAATCATATTCAAAGATTCCGTTACATAGATAGATATAGTCAAGCTAATATAAAGCGTTTAAAAACTAAAATAAAATTAATACGAATCGTCGATAAAGGGTGTTGAAAGACAACCTCACTGTATCCGGTATACTGCGGGCACTGCCTACCTTGTACCTGGCCTAAAACCGACTTTGACTTTCTGCAAGACACTTCATTTTTTATCACATCATCTCCAATCCATTTTCGCCCCCACTACAGGGGCATGGACCTCCTCTTATAAGGTGGGGGATTAGGCTGTAGTTTACCACGGTGAACTGGTACGGGTTGGTACACTTCACACACCTATACGGGCATGCAGGTTTCCTCACAAAGTTTTCCTTATTGGTGCCGATTCTGTTGTAACAGTACTTAACTAAATTTGGTAATCCCTCCCTATCTTTTTCTAGCATCAAACGTCAAAAAGAGATAGCAAACATTTATAGCGAATACCGACCTACGTTTCTGTCAAACGGTTGCGTTGTCAAACAAACAAACAAAAAATGTTGCTTTTTTGCGTATCTTTAGTCCGTGTGTTCTGAAATCGCGTCTAAATCTTTTAATTTTGCCGTTTCTGAACGAAACTGACAGCACCAAAATTGTAGCTATCTCATTTTGGTATTTATCATTAGATAAAGATAGGGAGGGACCAAATTTAGTTAAGTTCTGTTACAACAGAATCGGCGCCAATGTTTATCGTGTCGTGCTTATTATTTATATTTATTATTTTATATTCTGAAGTCATTGATTTAGACCCAAACTAGATTTCATGTATCTTGGACACTAGACAATGATATAAATAAATACTAATACATATATAAAACTAATAAATATATAAAAAACTAATACATGTATAGATAAATACGTCCATGACTCGGTTACAAACATTTGTACTCATCACACAAAGTTTGCTCCTAGCGGGATTCGAACCCGAAATTCATTAGGACAAAGAACAGGGTCACTACCACTGTGTCAATGAGTCGTCATCAATCAATCAGTCGTCATCAAGCAATCGGTCGTCATCAATCAATCAGTCGTCATCAAGCAATCTGTTGTCATCAATCTATCAGTTGTCATTTAATACTCACGATCGGTGATAATGGCGTCAAACTCCAACCCCTCCCGCCACAGTGGCAGTGAGAAGTCGCTGACTACCACGTCAAGGTACCGTGACTCGGTACCGTACTGCCTCATGTTGCCGCGGACACTCTCGTCTTTATTACGAACCTGAAATAGAGAAAATTAACCCTTAACCTATTTACCCTTTTAACAGACACAACCATATCTGATGCTAGCACGGGAGTATGAAAGAATGGGATTACATAATGGCGTCTCCTCTATGCACCGTTTGCTCGCACGCTCGCTATCACACTCATACCCGCGACTATACACGGAATTTAAAAACATCATTCGCAGGTTTGCCTCAACGCGACTGTTTCTGCCGCCATTTTAAATCCCATGGCCATTTTAAATTCCAATCCAGAAAATGTTTGTTTCAATATACATGAGAGCATATATTCTTGGCTAAATGTAATATACTTTCATACAAAAGAATATTTCTTGTTAAAGAGATCTTTTTAGCGGTGTTATAGTGTGATACACAGCATTTAACAAATACTTTATTTTGTATGAAGGTGATTTAGTAGAACGGACACGAAAGATAGTGACGTAACACCTAAGGCCCTATGCACACGGCGTATTTTTAAGGCGCAGACGACGCCCAAATAACGCGTTTTAAACGAAATTCATCGGCAGACGGTAAACTTTTGCACACGTTCGTAAAATTAGTAGCGATGTAAACATGCATTTGTGTCGATACAATCTCGCAGATACGGCGATACAAACGCGCTCTATTCGCATCTACATATGTATTGTAACACAAAGATACCTTACACTTCATACATACCTCAGACTTTTCACCACACTCCTCAACAGTAGTAAGATGTCGTCTATGGAGACAACACTATTTACGTTGGCTTTATTACGTATTAAAAAAAAAGGAAAAAAGAAAAATTTGCGACTCTGTTGGATAGACGAGCATGAGCGAAAAAAGATTGTGTGGTCATTTTAATACTACTTTTAGAAGATTAGTCAAATATAAAAGATGGATTGGTCAATCATAAAAGATGGATTAATCAATCAAACGCGCGTAAACGCGATATAGCCGAGCTTTGAACGCACGTCTCGCGCGCGTTTGTATCGCTTTGTACGAGTGTTTGAATAAATACAAAAGTAACAATCTGCTTTCTGGTCATCTACAGTGCCGTGAGCGCGCGTTCGTAAAACGAGCGTCGTCGGCGCGTTAAAAATACGGCGTGTGCACAGGCCCTAAGCTCGTGTAATACATACTTTGTTACCTTTTGCCCGACGCGCGTGGGGCGCGTGCGTGCGTGCAGCATCATGAAGTCGATGTCGGAGCCCCACACGTGCGCTGTACAGAACGGAGACGGTTGTATACCACGCCGACGATGCTTTCGCACGTGGTAGGCGACGTTTAACAGAAAATTATATTTCACACGTAAATTAACTAATGAAGGTATTCTTTTTTTATTATTATTTGTTCATAGCCGTGGATACATGCCATGTGGTGACGGCTTTAGAATACCATGGTCACCACCCCCTCACTTCCCAGGGAATCGTAAGAGGCGACTAAGGGAA
>WUAW01038582.1:43655-57020 GCA_017165845.1 Thaumetopoea pityocampa | reverse complement strand
TATATATATATATATATATATATATATATATATATAATAGATCTAGGCTCTTGTAGGTTAATTTTTAACAATATTATAAATTAAAAAGTTAAATTATGAATAATTATTTTGGAAATTTACTGATAGGATCCCTGATTGATACTGAATATTAATATTGATACTGAATATTGATTATTAGGGAAAATCATCAGAAAAGGAAAAAAAAACAAGAAAAATAATCTTGAGAATATTACTACGTAAGAGATTTTTTCATGTCTTTCCTTTCAAAGACATGAAAAAATATCTTAAGTAGTAATATTCTCATTAATCTATCAATATCTAATTATTTAATTAGCACTTTTGCCGAAGAGTTATTCATATTTATGTATTCGCATTGTCTATGCTCTATATTATCAACATGAGAACAAGGCAATTGTTCGGTACTAACTGATGCACATCCTAACAGCATTTTGTTCTTCCTTTTTTGTATGAACTATGTACATTATGTATGTGTGTTATACTGCAATTGTGACAGTAAGAAAATAAGTTCATTTTAATGATCTTATTTTAGTTAAGCTCTTTAATGATGACGGGTCCACTCGTACGTGTACATATAATGCCATACGATCGATTCACTTCCTCATACTATTCAGGATAGCTCTTCTTTGAGTGTTTTCAAGAAAAGAGTTAAGGAGCACTTTCTCTCAAAATAATATATGTATGTATTTTAGTATGATTTGGTATTTGGATATGTATGTTTGTGTGTGCTTCTGTACCTAGTACACTGGATCCTATTTTCCTTCTAGTCTCAAGTACTTTTGCACTCTAAGGTTTGCTGGAAGAAAACTCAATTTTTGAGTTAAGCTCGCCTTTGCACATCTTTTTTCTCTATTTACAAATGTATTTACATGTTTGTGTACAATAAGAATAAATAAATAAATAAATCGATCGTAAACCGATTCGAATTTTTCGGGAATCCAAATTATTCCGGCGTTAATGTCGTATATAATAGATTTTGTATTAAAACCATAACGATGCTTCTATTTACCGTCACCCCTTATGAAAACTCGAAAATATTTCGCCTCGTACCCTTTGCTAGAAATAAAAATTGTTCCCCTCATTTTAGTATTGTGCAATAAAACAAAGGGACGAGAGAAATGGGTGATTAAGATTCTAAATGAAAAACTTTGCTATTGTATGCACGAGACTTGCATATGTACGGAAATATATGTAACTAGGATAAAGGATTTTTGATAGTGAGTATTATACGATATGGTATTATTTTGATAGTGAGTATTATACGATATGGTATTATTTTGATAGTGAGTATTATACGATATTGTATTATTTTGATAGTGAGTATTATACGATATTGTATTATTTTGATAGTGAGTATTATACGATATTGTATTATTTTGAAAGTGAGTATTATACGATATTGTATTCATCATCATCATCATCTCAGCCCAAAGACGTCCACTGCTGAACATAGGCCTCCCCCAAAGATTTCCAGAAAGAGCGGTCTTGCGCTGCCCTCATCCAGCGGCCTCTCGCAACCTTTACCAGGTCGTCAGTTCACCTTGTGCAAGGCTTCGCTTTCCAGTTCGTAGTGGCCACTCAAATACCTTGCGGCCCCAACGGCCATCGGTTGTTCGTACTATGTGCCCTGCCTATTTCCACTTCAACCTACTAATACGCTGCGCTATGTCAGTTACTCTCGTTCGTCTACAGATCTCCTCATTTCTGATTCGATCACGCAGGGAAACACCAAGCATAGATCTCTCCATAGCCGCTGAGCGACCTTGAGCTTCCTCATAAAGTCCTTAGTTTTATTGTATTATTCTTGTTTAAATGTAAACTTACATGTTTTTCTTTTCGATGTGCATTCTATTAGCTTTTTTAAAATGTCGTTGTTCTATTAAGCTTTCTTATAATACATTCTTATTCTTAGACCATTTATCAATAATGTAGATTTGTTTGAGGATTTTAGTGTGATCGGAGTAAATTTACCTATATTAAATTTTTTCGCAAAATGTATGCGATGAATTTTTCCCGGCGGCAGACTGTCACTGTATGAATGTAAAATTTAAGTGCAAATACGTTGGTCTGTGGCGTTATCTTATAGCACTTGATGCCACTACATCTCTTCCCGTATTTTCTTGCGAGAATTAGTCATGGGATAGCAACAGCATTGTTCTATGGTAAAGAAAAATATGCAGTGGTCTGCAAGCATAGTGATTATGTAAGTATAAGTATATATTCTTGAATGTGGAAGTCTATCCAACTGTAGATCCCAAATGATATCTGATATTGATCTATAAATCTGGAACTAACGAGTTTTGACGTTATTGTTCCGTAATAATTCAAGTTGTTGTCCGCGGCTCCACTCGATTGCACTTTCCCATTTTTACACAAATATTACTTTTACTATAGTTACATCTATAGGATCTAAGCATATACATGAATCATTGTCCCAACAAAATAATTATAACTGAACTATGACATAAATCTGTCTCCTGATTCAGAAGTAACACTATTATTAACAGATAGATTTAATTTCTTACTAGAAACATTACAAAACTACATGAAGTTTTATTAAACAGCAAACGGTGTTAACTAGAAAACCGCTCGAAACCGCCCTCAGCAATCAATTTCAGCTCCACTTAGTTTGAACTTATAACGACATTTAGATATCCTTGTCATCGGGATTGGGGAGAGGGTGTCAAGGAGCAAATGGGGGTGGGCACCTCCCAGAGAACGTCCTCAGCAGACGGACTCTTTTGCCGAATGTTTAATGTCGCAAATGAAGTGTACGACTTAAATATTACTTTTTTATATCACGGATATAGCAAACGAGTTTGGAAGTTAACCTATTTGAGAGCTACAGCAGTCCAAGGAAATACAATACAAAAGATTCAAGAGAGACCATTATTATGTTCCGATTTTTATGCAGACGCGTTACTGAGGACTGAGTTGTCATGCGTCTTAATCCTGTAATTACAAGGACGTACCAATGCTATCTTAGCGAAACACAGAAAGGCTCTGTTGTTAAAGACTTCTTCACACATACCATATTATATATATTGATTACCTATAAAATGTCTAGCCGCATGCTTGATAGGGATCTCCCATTGATGACATCTCAGGAACCATTCGACTTTTAATCCTTCTAAGGGAAACTATTTTAATTTTTTTTAAATGCTCACTTACCTTATATAAGAAATTCATATAAGATTTTATGCTTCTGAAACCACCTGTTAGGTTATTGTCTAAGTCTACGTTGAGAATTTCAAGAAGTTAGAAAGACAGAAGAGGCGGTGTCATATGGTGTCAGGACCAGAACTCAATTTTGATCACTATGCTAGGGAAACTAAGTAGAACCAGTACACATCATAAATAGGTGATTTTACAGACTGTAGAGCTTTACCGAATGGTTCGGGGGAGTATGCACCATCACTGTTATCTACGTTCAAATAACAAAGTTTTTTCACTATTGTATTTTGGTTAGGTAAAACAACTTTCTGAATATTAACGTACATTAGGAATTTAAACAATATATGTACCAATCTGTCTCGAATCTGTTGTACATTTTCATGGACTACAACACTATTAGACAAACACACTTTCTGCAATAAACCCATGGCGTAAAATTATGGACAACTGCGTTCATCCATCAAAACCAGCATGTATTTTTACAGTACCGTAATTTTAATGTAAAAGAACATTTTGAATTTTAAGTGAGTATTCCGGGTTTTAATTTCAAAAATAATTCTAATATCGTTAGTCTGCATTACCAATAAATTATCGAGGAATATTTCTGGATTTCCGACCATTTGACATGTAATTTACTTGACTTTGTCGGTGAGAATGATTCAAGGATGTTATTGTCTAACGGTTTAATGTTATTAGAATCTTCGTTTTTGAAGATGGAATTGAATCCGCTAGCGAGTCGATATTTAATTTGATCCTTTCAAAGATACGAGGAACGATGGGGACTTCGAGATTCTCTTTTTGAACATTATTTTTGCATAAGAAAAAATTGATTATCTTGATGGCGAGTATTATTTGCAAATCACAAATTATTTGCCGCAAACTGAAATCTGAGTCATTTGAATGTAGCGAATTCAAAGGCAATTGCATGGGATTGGATTTATCGAGGTGGTCTATGCCCATGCTGTATAGTTGATCGTAATTAGATCATTTATTTACATATTTACAGTCACGCCGGTATCCTATAAGGCTAGGCAGAGACCACAGTTTGCAACATACTACGATTCTGACACACCTCTCTCGCCTCATCCACATCCATACACACATCTACATCTTTTCATATATTTTCGTCGATTAAAGGTTCTACAAACTTGACCTTTTTGAAACAAGTTGTTGATATGATCAAGGTAAGTTTTTCCTGGGCGCCCTCTTCTGACACTTCCGCTCATATTTGCCCGGTATATTCGTTTCGTCAATCGAATCTAATTCCTTTTAAAAAACCAGAATGATAATTTACTTATCGAATCAAATATATGCTTTATTTATTTTTACTGAAATTTGCAGTGAGATTGAACTGCGACCTATGAGCTATGGGTCAAATCTCTGTCGAGTTGATATTTCGGACGCTCAAACTCATATTTCCCATTATAGTACCTACGGGTTAGTACTCGTACATTTCAGAAACCACAAAACACTGTAATGTACACTGAAAAAAATATTTTCATCATATTTCTGTATCCAGATAAGAACCAATATATTGTATTTACATAATCTTTCAAATTCGTTTCCTCATTCTTTCGGAAGGAATCAACTGCTCAACATAGATAAGTAACTAAGCACAAAAGTATTGTTATAATCTCGCACGTCAACATCACTATACAGGGCCGCTCCTCAAAAGCTTCCCCTCGCTTTGGGACACCTGTTTTGTCATATAGTCTGTGACATGACGTATCACCCATACATAGGGTTGGTACGAAGATTACCGAGGATTTGTAACTGTTTGGTTTACATGGTATTACATGGTATAATACTTTGGCTTCCAATGTTAGCGTTTCATAAGATTATAGGGAAGAACTGTAAATTTAAAGGACAAGTTGTAGTCTGATGGATTTTATAATCAGCTTAAGTGACAGCAGGACAAGAGAGTTTCTCTTTTCGATAAAATGTAAAATGTAAGTAAATAAGATTAATGCAAATTTACTTGTTTCTAGAAGCGATTTTCTTTAACTAAAGCAAGTAATAATTAGGTATACAAATATAAACAGCACATATATTTTTTGGTAGTCACCGGCTCGAGGATGACTTTTATCGTAAAAGTTATTAAATTGACTTAAATAATGTGTCACATTAGCTATATCGGGTATAGAGTTCACTGCTAGTATATCATCCTATCAAAGAGCACCTAGCATCCTATCAAAGAGGTTCATAAAGAACCTCGCATAACATGTATAGAAGGTAAACAAGTTAGAACCTTTTAAGAAATGTCGTTACCACAAAGCGCCTTCTAAATCAAAGCTGATTCATTCGGATTTGTACGATTCAATGTCAGAAAACTCTTTTCATGGTAAATTTTGCGGTCGGGTAATGGAACTGAATATGTCAACAAAGTATTTTCTGACTACTTGGTAAGTGAAGGCATTAAGCACCAAACAACAGTTTCTTAAAGTCCACAAGTGAATGGAGTATCTGAAAGAACAAAAGGTCCATTATAGAAAAGGCGCGTCGCATGCTCTCTGATAGTTCACTCTCCAAAGCGTACTGCCAAGATGCGGCTGAGAGTGTTGTCTATTTAAAAAATAGATGTCCTCATCGAAGTCTAAATGGTAAAACGCCATTTGAAGTACAGCATGTTGAGAAACCAGATATATCTCATTTGAAAGTCTTTTGTTTGAAAGTTGAAAATTCCAAATAATATTAGAAGGAAGTTAGATTATAAAATATTTGTTGGGCACTCAAAAGATCCACTAAGTTATTAGTTCCGTAAAACAAGTTATCGAAAAAGAATAGTAAAGGCAAGAGACGCTGTTTTCTTTTAAGAAAAATTTTCAGATGTAAAAGTCTATGATAAGGCACATATTAATCTGAATATTTTTTCAAACTCTTTTGATGTATCTCTGCTAGATATAGATTTGAATCAAGGATGAAATCGGTTAACGTCAGAAGAAAACACTGTTAGTTAATTTGTTAATACACCTCATGAAGAAGGTGATACTATAGCGTCTGAATCAGATGAAGAATACTCAGTGAATCAGACTATAATAGTTGCTGAAGAAAAATATCCACTGAAAAATACACTTGCTAAACATTTTGATGCAAATCCGATCGGTGAAACTGACTACTCTGATGAATCTCACAGTCTTAGAGAAGCTGTAGAGGCAGAAGACCGTTTACAGTAGAAGTTAGTGGTAAAAATGAATATAATGCATTAATGAAGACTAATACATACATTGATTTTAGTGGAAAAACTAAATAAAGATGTATGGTCATGTAGTGAGTATTCAAGTTAAAAAGAGACGCAAAAGGTTCAATAATCAAATATAAAGACAGACTTCTTGTCAAAGGTTTTGATTAAGTATGTGGTATTGACTATAATAAAACTATTTCATCAGTAATTCGCAATCTCCTCTGCGTATACTGTTAGCATTGGCAGTAGAAATGGGATTGAAAATACATCACTTACATTTTTTAATGGTGATTTAGAAGAATTGTATATGCAACAGCCCAAAGGATTTTCCGAACAAGATGCAGAACATCAGTTTGTTTGCTCTAAACATCAATATATGATTTGAGGCTTGCTGCTCGAAGCTGGAATACAAAATTGGATCAAATCTTATCCATAATAGGTTTTAAGAGAATCTCTTTGGGTCCTTGTGTATACTTAAAGAGATTTGATAGTGAAATAGTTATTCTCGCTGTCTATTTTGATGACCTAATTTTTTATAAAGAAAAATCTTCATTTGACATTGTCAGTAGTGATTTCAAGAATTATTTTGTATTAAAAGAATCATTGAAGTATTGTCTTGGTTTGAATATGAAATGTGACGTAGTAAAATGATTGTCAATCAAAGTCAAACAGTTTAGTATGCAAGATTGTAAGGAGAGGTCTACATCTTTGGAAAACAATAAACTTACAAAAGGTGAACAACATTGCAAGTTTCCTTATCAAAATTTGGATGCTTTATGTACCTAGCAGACTTACTAGACCTGATATAGCTTGTGACACGTTATTTAAACCAATTTAATAACTGTTACGATAAAAGTCATTGGTTGGCTGCTTAAAGGGTATTACAGTATTTAAAAGATACTATTGATTATTCATTTACTTGCTGTAAGTACAAGTAAGACAAGTAGACCATTATGTGGATATACTGATGCAGATTGGGCTGATTATGTGAATGACAGACGTTCTTACACTGGTTACTGTTTCATGTTAACAGGTGGATCAATTAGTTGGAAATTTAAGAAGCAACCGGTGGACGGTAGATTTGTCTTGATGAAAGCAGAATATATTGCGTTGACTGGTGCCACTAAGTTAGCTATTATTCTAATGATATCACTGATAACGCTGATAATGTTATACTATATAGTGAGAGTCAGAGTGCAAAAAAACACTGTTTCCAATCCAGTTCACCGTAATAGGGCAAAACATATAGACACAAGATATCATATTATTAAAGAAAAAATAGTAATTAATGATATAATAAATATCAAATACTTACAAAATGATAAAATTATAACAAATATATTGACAGTCTCTAAGGTCTGTAGCACGTCTTAAGTGTATAAGAAAATTAGTTTTAATAATTAAATTATATTATATCTGTATATATAGTTTATTTTGTGTGATTAATATGTTAATTTTATTATATCTGTTTTGCTAGTTATTATTACTTGCTTTATTTTCCGTTTCTATTAAGGGGGAATGTTATAGAACCTATTTTATGTTTAATAATGTAAATAAGAAAATGGTATTGTGTTCTATAACGTTTATTTGAATTCAGTTCAATAAAAATATTACTAGAAACTCTACGCCTATTTTTTCTAACAATTATATATGTTATTGTTGTTTTATCTGCGTAGTACTTCGATAAAAAGTATCGGTCGATAGAATTTAAGCCAAATTGGTTTAGTTCTTTTGATATGACTAAGTAAAAATTGTCTAAACATTGAAGCAACCACATTTATAATAATTATAGAAATAGGATAGTTAGACACATTGATGGACGCTGTTTTTACGTATATATCTAACTGGTCCCGGCTATGGGTGTGTATGTGCAATATGTATGTTATGTTCCCTACACCGGGAGACGAGAACCTGCACTCAGTGTACATATAAATACTTTTATGTACATCGGTTGTGTTCCATGGAGTTGTTGGAGACGATGCCCACAACCACTTTCTACCATCATATTGTTCGCCATCGGCAGGGAGTTCATATTCATACATTAGAACCTCAATAGTCGGGTATAGTGTGGTTTCAGAGGAATCTCTTCCCGTGAACGCTCCGATTGTGGAATAAGCTCGCTGCTGAGGTCTTTTCGAAGGACTACCAAGTATGAAGTTGCTACTAAGTATGGGGTATTCTTCAAGAGAGGAGTAAATAGATTTCCAAGGTGTTGGCAACGCGCATCTGATATTCCTGATGTTGCAGGGGTACAGAGGCTGCGGTAACCGCTTACCATCAGACGGACGGTAAGCCTGTTTGCCATCATCTTGGTATAAGAAACATACATGGGATATGAGATGAGATTATATATTGGGTTCTTTAAGATTAATATGGTCTTATGCGAACATATTCAGATATACCTTATTGTGTACTAATGTTTTGCACACCACAGTAGCCCTACCCTACAAGCCTAGTGAATTTTACACTGAGCTATACAAACCATAAAATTGAATATACATATATTTCCCAGACAGTGGGAGCGTCTTGAGTGAGTCACGAGATAAATTGACACGTAGTGCCATCGGTGGAAAGGGTTTTATGGCAAACGTATGTCGTGACTTACACGCGTACCCCCCGTGCGCGTTATATTTACACGAGAGTTTTGATGTCGACAATGTTGCGAAATATTTCTAAATAAATTTACCGGAAATCTAAGTTTTATACTAGCTTTACTGACCATCAAGTCAATCCGTTAATTTGTTGTAATACAAACAAATATATTTTCAGTGTTATCATATTCGTAATTGTAAGTATGATCAATACGTCAATGTTCTTGGGGAAATATTGGGCAGATTTTTAGATAAATAAAGTTAAAATAAGTAACTGATTAGTTACCATTTATAAAAATATATGGTTACAATCGTACTCAAATTATCTAGACAAAAATTAAATTATTCTCAAAACGACAAAATTTTCTATTTAATTTGAATTAGTTATTTCTTCGTAAAAAATATAAAATAATAATGCGTATCGCAACTCGTCTCACATCGATTCGCCTCCCCTCGTGCTCGGTATTGCTCCCAGAATACATCTCTCTTTTAAAACACGCCTGCGGCAGACTCCATTTAGACACTGGAAAATGATTGTTGTTGAATCTATTTGATCTTAAACTTAAGTTCAAAGCCATATTATTATTTATATAACGTTCATTTTACCCATACACACTCATATATCCATTCAATAAGATCCCTGCTTCCAAAGATGGATTTCATTTGCATATCAAAATGAGTAGCATTTTCATTAAAAATGTTCCTTTGATGGCAAAGGCGACGAAATAACTTCTAGCGAAATTCTTTTCAAATAAAAATAAGGAACTCTTAAAAGAAATATGATAGTGTGAAGCGCTTGCAGCGTCACTTCATCAGTTTTTTTGTATTATTAGATATTATTGGTATAATACCAATTAGAATGATGATACATACTTATATAATAATGAATATAAGTATTGTATATACTTATATTAAAGTTTATATACTTATTATACAGTCAGTCAATTTGTGCCAGTTTACTATAGTCAAAAGACAAAATTTGAAGCCCAAATTCGATATTAAAACGAGGCGCATGGCAGTGCTCCAGGCCAAGTTGTGGTTTGTGCATAAATATTACTGGGATGATGATATCACTCTAAAAAACAATATAATTATGTTATCAATAACAATTTTATTTAAATTAATTGTTAAATTAATATAAGATTATTAAATCTTCAACACGTATTTTGCCTTTGAACGAAATGTCATTGAAAACTTTACAGTGCCGTTCATTTTTTGGTTTCAGAGTGTGAGTACGTATTATAAAAGAAAAAATAAAATTTTTCGAGAAATCCATGGGCAACGGTGATTATAAGTCATCGTGCTCGTGTGTCCTTGTTTTCAATAAGCACAAGTTGCGCCATTGTGCTTAGACAGTATTCACAGCATTTTGATCAATATATTTTGATATATTTACTAACAATTAGTGTGAAAATAGGTCAGCAATCAGTATTTCAACTGTTTACAGTCAGTCGCTTACAAAGCTTGTATAACAGTCGCATTAAAAGCCTAAACGCATCTGCAATGTTCCATTACACTTGTGTCGTGAACCAATTCCGGCATACTTCATTCGTCAGTGACAATACTGACGATCAACCATACAAATACGGTCAGGTGATTCCGTTTTGATCCCATATTTCTACACATCGCAGTTGCTGAGTATGCTGAATGAGTGTAAAACTGATCTAGATTGAGATAGTTAATGCAGGTAATATATTTGCATCTGCCATCTATGCTAATATAAAATTATGTACTATTGAACGACCTCATTTAGCGGGAAGTGTATTAAGAGCTGTTCCAGATTAATATTTAATCTATGGTCCCGGAGCAGCTGCTGTCGCACTTGCTGTTTTATATTTTTCATAAAGTTATTATGTTATATAAGTTATATAAGTATTTGGAGCAAATATGTATTCCAAAAACTATTGCATTACTTATAATAACGTGTCTTAAAGTTTAGAAGTATACGAGTACGCACTCGCACCGTACGGCGTACGTAAGCTCAACACGAGTACGTCTCAGTACGGCCAGTGCGATTCACTTTTACACATTAGCATTCTATATAGTTATTAGATTTAACGTGTAATTAATAATTAAAAAATTGATTTCATTTGATATCAAATGAATCCGATTTTTATAAATATTTAATGTTTTAATTTATTAAATTCATTAACCGTACTCGCGTTCATTTGCTCTGTAATAAATAATGCTGAATATATAATTAATCTTGAATAAAGTTTGGGCCTCACTGCTATTATATTTGAATGGATGGAAATGTATTTCTGTTAAGTGGTTTATTTAACGACTAATTGATATCGGCCGGATTAGCGGCGCGTTAGCCTGTAAAGCTCTCTATTGGATAAACGTGTACATTACGTTTTATTTCGCCCACTTGAAACTAATTTAGTTTCCGAACTGATTTTGTTTGTATCGGTTTGTCCGTACATTTTGGTATTTGTTAACCTTACCTATAATTTTTTTTTTGTTTTGCTATAGCTGATTGTGGATTCTATGGAAAGAGTTACGCTCGAATTTTCTTTGCGGGATAGAATTCGAAATGAGGATATTCGTAGAAGTATCAAGGTCATACAGTCGTCAAGGCTCTGACATAGCTCAAAGGATAAACAATTTGAAGTGGCAAGGTCAGACCAAATATCGTGGAAAATAGTTAATAGATGGGGAAGAAATTTTCGAGAGGCCATGGTGGACTAAAAAACGCAGTATGAATAGGCCAAATCACCCACATGTTGGACCAATAATTCAGAAAGGTTCGCAAGTAATCTATATGAGAATGATAATCGTTCATTTTAACGTTCTTTGGAGGAGACCTATATATCTATCTATAACTATATATCTAGCAGCAGGTGGGTGTCAGCTGATCACGTTGATAATTTTTGAACGTCGCTTATTGGATGGTGGTATAGTTGCTCAATTGAAGCCAAGCTCAAAGCCCGATTGAAGCAAAGCCAGTGCGTCAAGAATCGTGCGATTTATTTCCACACGGCAAATTAAATTACTTTTAAATAATTTGTTTCAATAGTATGGGTGTCTGTGCATTTATTTCTCTTCACTC
Organism: Thaumetopoea pityocampa; assembly: GCA_017165845.1. Lineage (NCBI taxonomy): Eukaryota > Metazoa > Arthropoda > Insecta > Lepidoptera > Notodontidae > Thaumetopoea > Thaumetopoea pityocampa. Next base: position 45,004 of record WUAW01038582.1, on the reverse strand, counting down.
GACGTATCACCCCGACTTTCGATCAGTCTGCTGTATTGTAAGTGATATGACTATAGGGCGGGTTTTGGTGATCGATTTCCATCCGATACCAACACTGCAGTCCCCACAAGTCGAGTAACCAGTGTTGTTCAAGCAACATCAACTTTTCAAAATCAACTCCATGTAGTCGTCCAGTTTCTCACTGTTGTATTTTTATAAAACACTTCACGCATATAGAAGTAGACAGTTGGTCACGTATCTTTAGTAGATTGCGATTGCGAAACGAGTGCGTTTTACACTTTTTGTTTAAACGGTTTCCTGTATCGGCCGCACTGTGCGCGGGAATTCGCTGCGAGGATCGGCTACATAAGCCATCTTCGGGTGCACCAACGCTCCAACTATTAGGAGTTGAAGTGGTCGCCATGGCCGAATAACGATCGGAAAGCTATAAGCTATATATGTATATCGGTCATACCAATATGATATTAGTAATTCATTTTCGATGCGTTTTGATATATCCTTCTTATATCTATTTTGTTTTTTTCGTCATAAAAGTCTCATTTCGATTCATTTTCATTGTGAATCAATTCTGCCTCTGATTCCGCGTTTTGATGTTTGTGAATAATTTTACTGTTGTATAAATACTAAGACAAAAAGCTGTCTCATATTTATCTATACATATATAATTACTAGTCCTGACTGACTGATTCATCAACGCAGAGCCTAAACTGGTGGGGCTACAAACTTGAAATTTTTGCAGTTGATGCCTTTTATGTTGTAGGCATCTATTAAGATAGGATTTTTGAAAATTTCAGTCCTAAAGAGGTAAAATAAGGAATTACCCCTAAGAAGGTGAATTAGCTTGATAATTTTAGCCCCAAACGGGAACACTACAAAAGGTACTACGATAATTAAAACTAAAGATTTAAAAAAACTAAACACGCGAGCAAAGCTGCGGGCTACAACTAGTTTAATATATAATAATAAAATAATCTTGAGGAAACGTGCGTCCGACCACATTACCTACGCGCTAGCTAAAAGGGCACGTAACATACAAGAAAATAATCACAAAATGTAACTTTTCAAAGTGTTACGCGAATGTGATGTACTAAATTCAGTACAACATAAAGTCGCTCTGTTTAAAAAACAATTTTAGTTTCGTAATGCTTATTTAAAAGGATTGCGAAGACTGTTAAATGATTTTATGAGTCGTTACTGAGGCTTAAAGTTAGCGTGTAATGATTACTGCGAAACAGAGGAGCGTAGTATTAAGATACAGGCGGGAATATAATCGTATAGAGCTAGGAGGAACACGATAGAATTTAGAATTGATTTGTTAAGTTGGTAGTTGGTTATCTGTTCTTATTTTT
>WUAW01038582.1:13689-30318 GCA_017165845.1 Thaumetopoea pityocampa | reverse complement strand
AGGTGGTACTTGGCTGATGATGTTGAGTTTTTCTAAAAAGTTGCACAATATGGAGTTGTGTAATGGTGCATATGAATGCACCATGATGATAATAATGATATTATCATCATCATTCAGCCCACGAACATCGAGTGGCTATAGGCCACCTGTATCCATCAATTGCCCACGGGCTTCACCAGGTTATTAGTTTACCAAGTTGAGACTCAACCCACACTACACTGTCTGGTTCAGTGTCGCCGTTCCAGCACTTTAGAACTCCAACATTCATCAGTTCTGGTGCATTATTATGGTGCAAGAGTTATATTTATAAACCCATATTTAATCACCAGTTATGTAGGTACGGTGTGAAGAATCTTGAGAAATCATACTCCAGCAACCTGTTTTCGATGCTCTTTTTGGATAATTTGATGGATAATTTACGATTTTTATTGTTTACTGGATTATCTTTCAATATTCTAATTCTGTAAGTAGTAAACAGTAAGTTTGTATATTTCGCCTTAAAAGGAAAAATACCAATGTTTCAAATATAAAGTTCCCTCTTCATTTTTTTTTTGAAATTTCGTGCTGCATTTAAATTAATACTTCCGTCGCAAACATTTCTGGGTGATGATTTTTTATGATTTTAAATATACATTAAAATTTGAGAGTACTTATTGATTAAACTTCAAATGGCAATAAAGGCTAAAAAACCTTTCAAGTTAAATGTCTACCATTGGTTTAATGAATTTAAGTGCGGTTGAATAATTTTGGAGGACGAAAAAAGTGGCTGCACTAAGACAGCTATTACAGAAGAAAAAGTGCTGTAGAGGAAGTAGGAAAATGAACTTATGAAGAGATCCAGCACATATTGCACATCGGATCGGGAAATGTGCAAGAAATTTAAAATGTCCATTTTCGCGTTTGCAGAATGGTTTCGCGATGTGAATCAGCCTAATCGAGGATCAGAAGTAATTTCTTTTATATGTTGCACATTTGAAGCATGCTCGCTTCAACGCGTTTGTGACTTCGTTACCGGTAACAAATTTTGGATCCGTATATTTGATCAAAAATGAATCGATAACCGATCCGATTTGGCCGTTTTAAAATGAACCAACGCCTACCAAAGTAAAACGAGCGACAAGTGCAAATAAAGTTTACTGTTCTTGTTGCTTTTCTAGACAGCACACTGTTCAAATTTGTATGTCGTTGTGTGAACTCATTGGGAAACAGTTTTCCCCGACACGACGGCAGATGCACTACTTACAGTCGAGCAGGCAGTAAAATATATGTCTGATTTGGATTCTAAGAAATGTTTTGAAAGTTGGTTAAGAGGCATAAAACTTCTATAGACGGTAGTATTTTGAAACGGTTTATTAATAGTCTAGGAACAATTTCGCTATATGGCTCTGTGTTCTTCTCAAAAATCTTATTCAAATACCAATTATGTTCAAATGTATCATGAATACGTTCTTTCTTAATTAATTTACGTTTTAAATTTAAAAAACTTATCATGTGCGCAAAGATGATCAATTATTGCTGCAATTAATCAATAGTTCTATCTGATTTTTATCAATTTGCTTTTTTTGCCCCAAATTATTGGCTTTTTATACGTCGCCGAATTACGAACCAAACATCGTTGATTTATTTTTTACATCTCTTGTAAACTTTAAAAATTATTGATAGGACCAATTGCCAGATCACATATGATATCTTAGATCTCATAACACGAAATTTGTTTCTAACATACAAAGCACACTCTTTACTTAGGATAACGAGATATATTTTATCTTTGTTAGCTAGTAAAGTTATTAGCCACGGTCGGTGTCACTGCCCTCATCTCACGTTATCATCTTTGTTTGTATATAACATAGTACTTCGCTTGGAAGGTACGCCGGCAGGGTTGTCAAACTTTGCTTACAATATACCGCTAAAATAGGAACTCGAAGTTTTGCTAGTAAAAGCCTTTTAGGGCGTACGTACCTATGACAACTAGTCGTAAATATCATAGACACCTTTCTATGATTTGTGACTTCAAGAAGGACGGCGACAAAGTTGTCTTCATGCCGCTGATCGTACCGAAGCAAGCTTTGGATGAGTACAACACAAAACTGGAGTCCCGTTCAGGTTCTGATATCTCAAACTGAGTGTTCAGGGAACCCTCGCTGTGGTTTTTTTTTGAAATTCAATCCTACATATCCCGGTCTTAAATCACAGTAGATGTTGATTGCATTGTGGGGTAACGCTGCTGCTTATTATTTTGGTGCATTGGTGTTTTTTATTGTGGTATTCTTTACATTTTTTTTAATCTTTAAGCATTTTCCCTCCATACCAATAAGTTATTCACTGATTGTAACTGAAATTGTAATTGAAAAAACTGATTTATTGGAAATCATTAGACTGTTGAAGTCCATTTTTAGACAGAGGGCTCCCCTCTGTCGTGAACATAACTGAATTATATTTATTTCTTATTATACTATTTATTTATTCTTTATTGTACACAAACAGATAAATACGTTTTTACATAAGAAAAAATTATGTACAAAGGCGAGCTTAACTCAAAAATGAGTAACTATTATATAAGTTTGTATATTTTTCTTAAAGGTATGATTTGAATTGCGAGATCGACTGGATAACGAGCAGTCNAAATTATGTACAAAGGCGAGCTTAACTCAAAAATGAGTAACTATTATATAAGTTTGTATATTTTTCTTAAACGTATGATTTGAATTGCGAGATCGACTGGATAACGAGCAGTTAAAACACTAACTCTGCCAAGCGTAGAAGATTGTAAAATATATTACTCTTTTTATTAGTCCCTCCCTATCTTTTTCTAATGTCAAAGGCGAAAACGAGATAGCTACAATTTTGGTGCTGTCAGTTTCGTTTAGAAACGTCAAAATTAAATTTCGGAACGCGCGATTGCGGAACATACGGACTAAAGCAAAAACGCAACATTTTTTTTGAACCGTTTGACAGAAACGTAGGTCGGTACTCGCTATAAATGTTTGCTATCTCGTTTTGACGTTTGACATTAGAAAAAGATAGGAAGGGACTAAATTTAGTTAACTTCTGTTACAACAGAATCGGCACCAATGTGGCTCAAAGGCTATGTCCAACAGCTGGTTAAAATAGGATGATAATATTTTTTGTAGTCTATTTCTTGATTAAAGGGGGAAATTTCGATTAAAATATTCAATAAAGAAGGTTCTCTTAGGTTAATTTAAAGCTGATAGCCCTATTTCTATGCACTAACCTTGAATTCGCATGTTACGTTGCTCCCAATCGTCTTTAAGTAAAAATCGTCTTTGTATAGTGATAAGTATTATTAGTATTACGTTGGTTCGATAGTGAGATTATTATGTACATACTTTAGGTCTCTACCATGAGTGCGTTGTCGAACAACGTAGCTTTGACGTATAAAATTTGTATGCCTATTTTAGTTCTCCGAGTGCTTGGTGCGCTCTATAATTTTTTTATGTAAATTTAATTTTATACGTAGACTCTTACGATATTAGGCAACATAGAGTCATAGTAATAGGTTGTAGGTCTTCATCATTACGCCAGCTCAAACTATCATTTCTGGACATAAGCTTCCCCGAATAATCGCCACACCGACACGGCTGTGAGCCCGTTAATTAATCCATTGGTACACTTAGGTATCGACCCACGCAATTTTTTGATTTAGGGTTACCACTTAAACATATTAGGACCTGAACGCTCATAGGGTCAGCGAGCTACATAATTATGGTCCCTTGCCACTGCTACATCAGCTTTGGAATCCTTTGAGTTATATCGATGATTCTGAATCTGGATTCTATCTCGCAGGGAAACGCCCAGCATTGCTCTTTAGCTCGCTTGGTGACTAAATTTTTCATGTAAGACGCCGGCATCCACCTTTGCCCGCGACCTTCACCGGGTCATAAGTCGAGGGCTAACACGCATTACGCTTGCCGGTTCGGAGTCGCCACTCCAGCACTTTAGGACCCTAATGTCCATCGGTTCTGCGAGTGCCACGCCCACTGTCACTTTAGTTATAATTTATATGTATAGTATTTGAGGGCAATTTATATATGGGGTTATCATTTTAGATGACGGAATAAAACCTTTAAACCTCTGCGAACTGATTACCACTAGATTGAAATTTGAGGCTCGGTCCCTCGATGTTTCGAGCGTCGATAAGTAGGCGTAAAAGTGAACATGACTCGATTATTGAGTTTTTTATTTTTCTTACGACGTATCTTTTCGTACCTTAACTGAGACGTTCAATTGCGAATCAAACGACATCTCATTTGCTTAAACCGGTTCAGTAATTCGGAATCGAAGGGATGATCACATGTTTATAACATTATCAACGCTCATATAGGTTATTTATTTGATAATATGTGTGTGATCGCATTGACATGCCTTGCATGTCTTATCAGAGAGAGAGAGAAAACCAAATACCTTACTTCCATTAACCCCAAGATGGTAAGTAAGGTTGATACGTCATAAACTAATAATGAAAGGCGGTCATACTAATTTGCTAACTCATACCGTGTACTTTGATGTACGAAGATAAACGGATGAATTTGAATTGTTTTTCTAATTTAAGTACAATTGTGGTACTATGTTAATGAATGCGAATGCTGGCGAAAAATATAGGTTTAAAGCCTGATCGGAGTATTAATTGAAGTAACCAAGTAAGTACTATAACCAAAAAAGTTACTAATCACCATACTTTTTAATGAAAGTAATTTTGAAAAAGTTTAAAAATTTGGTAAGTACCAGGAGCAACGAATTAATGTTTCTTAGTCAAACTTTATATTAAAGTTTCGTCTTGTTCGTCTGCCCTTCATATTTTTATCCAAATTCCAATTTCTGTTAAGCCTGTAGCGCTGAAATTTTATACATGTGTAGATATTCCATTACAAAAATATATGAAATATGAAAACTGTAATATCTATAATGAAAAGTAGGGATAAAAAAAGTTAATCCACAAAGTGAGGTATATCTCTATAGGGAATTTAAAATCATTATGCGGTTTCTTAAAAACTGTGTTCAGATTTTGAATTATTCGGTTGTAAATCTGTCTTTGTGAGGTTTTTGTCAAACATATCTTGAAGACAATATTAAAAAAATCTAAAATAAAAAATATAAACAAAACATGATAAAAGCTCATACATATGTATATGTACTGCGATTGGTTTTAAAAATAATCATGTTACGAGGTATAGAAGGATCGCCTTATCGTTTAGTTTGTTCAGTAAAAGTTCATAAACATCATGCCAACTAATTCAACCGCCAATAGTTAGTTTGTATATGTACTCGTGTTTTTTATAGTGTGCGCTAGACTGCAGAGTACTACACTGCGCGTGCCCTGACTCGCATTTGCTTGGTTTACGAGTATTATACCTGTATGTGCTGCTGTGTGTTTATGCCTCATGTCATGCCTTATATAAAATACCATGGCACAGGGCACTACATAATATTATTGTTTCTGCGAAAATTTCATAAATATTTTATTCTTTATTATTCTTCATCATTTAATTTTAATAAAGGAAAAACTTAACCGTTTTAACATTTAACATAACATAAACGTAAATAGTCTGCTATTCTTAAGAAGAAACTTTAGCAGGAATTATTTTTAATTCCTCTCATGCCAATTTGCCGTCTCCCCATTACCTGCACAGTCAGATAATGTTAATGCATGACTTTCCAATAAGGACTAAGCTCTTTGAACATCAAGAAGACACGCCGACGCCATTTAAATAAATATTTTGCGGCAGCCTCGCTCGCCAAGTGGACGGATTTCTAATCAGGATCTCGCATAAAGATATCCATGATGGTTTTCATTCTTAACCAGATTAACAAAATACTGGCCATCAATCAGATTGAAGAGGATGCGAATTATTCTTATGCTACTCTGGTTTAATAACATCTGGAATAAATAAATAACTTATCTATTTTTGTTATCGTGATAAAAGCATGCATTTCGATATTTACGTATATAGCTTAAAAAATCTTTTTTTTTTTTGGCAAAATTTAAATATTAGTGAATGTCTGGTGATGGAGATCAGAGTCAGTTAACCCTTTCAAGACGATTTTTTATTTGGAGTAGATAAAAATTTTTTTTAGACTATATTAAGATATTATAAGTCAAAGGTATTTTTTATATTAGGAAATGACGAAAAAATACCAACGGGTCGGTGGGGGTGATAGTACAAATAAGTACCGGCAGTCTTCTGTTGTGGTATTAAAACCCGATTAAAAGCATTTAGTCTGGTTAAACATTTACTGGTACATACGGTGTATCAGAAGTCTCGAAAGGGTTAAGTAATACATACTGGCCTTAGTAGTGTTCTTATTTCGTCGCTGGATGGATATCGATATGAGCTATCGGACAGATGTTGATCAGAATTGATGATGAAGCCGAAAGTACATCATAACAGATTCTTTCTGTGTACACTGAGTTTGGACACGTTGGATACTTAAGGATCATTTGTTAGATAGATTTTCGTTTTGATTCAAAACTGATTTATAAAATGTGTTTTTTTTTTGTTACGTTGTAACGCTCAAGTCATTGTTTTCTAACGTTATTCCATGTATTGAATACTAGTGTTTGCCCGCGGATTTCCCGCGTGTAAAGATAAAAATGCATTAAAATTTAACTATTGTCTCATGGGAACGCATTACGAGGATTAAAACTATCCTATGTATTATCCAGGAGATGTTTTTTTAGTCAAACCAGGAGTTGAACTGTCCACTAAGTTTTACACAAATCCGTTAAACGGTTTACGCGTAATTGAGTAACAAACTACCACATAACCATACAAACTATTACATTAATAATATAAGACAGCAAGAATAACAAAAAGTTAACACTTGGAAGTGAATGTTTCAAAGTTAAAAATGTCTGTGACTTTGGGAATGAAATGTGAAAATTTATCAGAGGCGTTATTTAAGAGCGCGGACGTTAGAGGAAAACAGTGTAGCTAACGGTGTGTGTGGTGTTTGCAGAGTCATTTAGCCAACGGTTGGTTCACACGCACAATTTGACCCAGGCGGCGCTCAGGATTAGTTCGAGTTTGCTTTCAATTCGCAGCAAATTGTTTACCGCAATCTATAAAGCGTAATGGAGCGCACTTTAAGTATGGGTTTTTATTTGAGTTTTTGAGTAACTTCAAATGTGTTATTTTTTAACTGTTATACTTGATTAACATCTAAAATGCGCATAATAAATGTTTTAAAGAAAATTGGCACGTTTCACATTAAGATAAATACGTGAAAAAAAACCATTATCGAATTGGGCCATTCTACGCATCTATTATCCCCCTTCGATAAGACACTGCGACATTCAGACAAATTTATTGACACACAAAGGGTTGAAAATGGGAAAATTCTACTAATAATATAAATATACTAATTGTAAATAATTGTATGCCTTTTGTAAGTTTGATTTGGTATTGTCATATCCGTGTTTAGTACAAATTTTGCAATTGATTTAAATTAACTTCACGATAAACTAGAGCTAAAAAAGTCTTGAAACTCCGACTTAAAATCTTGAAGTTTCACATACACAAGACTAAAAAAAGGAAAATTATTAATTAAATAATTTAAAAAAAAGTCAATATACCACGTTTTTAAATGGACTTAAAAGTATAGAATAATTGTCTTATTTTTCATTATAGACCTTTTTCCAATTATGTAATAAAAACAATTGCTAATTTTAATAAAATTTGGCCAACCGTTTCGTACTAATTAAGACACAAATATTCAAAATATTTCATAATGTACATTGGAATGAAGGTAAATATTATACATCCCTTTGTACCAAGTGTGTTGTCGTGGTATCTTCGTCCACTAAAATAGGGGACACCAAGGGATCCTGTAGGATTGTCGCCTAACATACATTATTATGGTAAATCTTAGACACCTGTCAATCGTGTACCACCTTATGTTAAATATTCACACATATAAATTATAGAAACTGACGCAACGCGTCAAAGTTACCTAATTATGTATGTAATAATCACTCACGAGAATACACTTATTTACGTGTTGAGATAAGCTTAATTATGGCTTCTTAGATATACATGTAGACGGCGACAAGATAAAGTTTCTCATTATAGTAACTACAGCGTGATCAGTCACTAAGCAAACCGTTTCAACGTGCTTTTTTATAAATAATAGACATCTAGACATTCAGAGCCCGTAGAACCGACGAATTAGAAGAGTCGCGGATAAGTATTGGATGTAAAATTTAAAAACAAGTTACTCGATACTTTATGAGGACCATTCTGCAGTGGATGTCTTTGAGCTGCTTTTTATCCGACTGCGCTAGAAGGAGGTTGTGTATATATGTATATTTCTGGCACGCTCTGTATTCTAAACGGCTTGATGGATTTTAGCTTGAGAGGTGTCGTTAGATTTGTCTCAACTGTGAAAGTGACACTGGGTATATCAAAATTATAAAAAAATAGATTTTTCACACAGTTGATATTTTTTCAATAATGTTTTTGCTTAATCTTTCAGAAAGATTTTTCCATATTTAAGCTAGTACTTGACTACAATCCCACCTGATAGTAAGTGGCGATGTAACTTAAGGTGGTAAAATGTACTAGCTTAGCAAAAATCTATTCGTTCTTGTCTTAAAGACACCTACATTATAATCGGACGAAAATTGACAGTTGAATTGAAAGGAAGACCGTTGCAGTCTTTGGCTGCACGTATTAAGAGCGTGGAAGCAAATCGCTTCGTACGGGTGGCAGGGATGTCTATAAGGTAGGAGTGATAGCCCTCTGTACGCCTAGTAGTTGATGGTGAAAGGGGGATGGAGGAATTAAATCATGTGATTCCTGCGCACATCCCAAAATGTATCCTGTAGAATACTAAAATGTATCCTGTAGAAAACACTACGCGTGATTGAAAATAGCGTTAATATGTGCTTATTAGTTACATAAATCGTGGAGAGCCACTCAAGTTGTCGGGATGAGAATGAGTTCCGGCAAATAGTCTAATGAGCCCACTCAATATTTTCACCTCTTTTTATCTGCTTACACAATCTGACATAACTGAATACTTAACATATACAATGTATAAATGTATGTATTGTATAAATGTGTATATTGTACCCAAGCCATGGATGTTTATATATGTATTAGTATTTATCTGTATAAGTACATTGTTGTTCAGTACCCAATACATAGGTAATTTTAATTTGAGGTTAGATCGATGTATGTGAAAAAAGTATCCGTGTTACTATTATGTATGTATGTATGTATAAATACTTGCATATTATTAACAACGGGCAGCGGGTAATTATCGCGTAGTGCTTCCATTGTGCGTCGGGCCAAAGTTAGCGTAACATATTGCGTTTCAACCCAATTACTAGGGGTTATTATGTCAGCATCCGTTCTTAACTTCGTAAGAACATTGTGCTGTGTTCACCTGGATTGCTCTAATACGCCCTCCCCCTATGGGATTGACCTTTGGGAGATGGTCCATAAAGGTTGGATGATGGAAAGTAGGAGGCCGATTAGGTACTGTGGTACAAACTTGAGGAGGTCTAGTTGACATGAATGTATAAATCTGTAATTTAGTTTAAAAACTCTTACAATACCTAATAATTATATATTAAATGTTAAGTTACCATAATTATGTACCTCAATAATATAATACTTATACAGTATGCGGTTCCTAAAGAAGGTAAATTATAAATAATTGTGCGTTTTTGCGTCCTGGTTTGTCTTTGTGCTATGGAAATCGTTCTGTAAATAACAGAATATATCACAAGCCAACGTTGCTTGTGATATATTCTGTTATTCAAGATTGTAGATTTAGTCTGATTCCTATCTGACAAGAGATCATTTCGAATTAGTCTCTGAGCTGACGATATGCTTTCATTATGCATATTATTCGCGTTTTAACGTAACTCTATCCGTTACTTGTGCTCAGAAACATCGGACATTAGTACAAGAAGCGATTAAGAATAGAATTTTCGAAAGAATATAAGCTGTGTCATCAGTTTATCATGGCCAGTCCATATTCATTCTCATTACAGGTTCACGGATCTGCCCTAATCAGGAGAGCGATTAGGCTGTAGTCTATCACGCCGGCCTATTGCGGGTTGGTAGACTTCACACATCCATGCGGACATGTAGGATTCCTCACGAAGTTTCCTTTCTCTGTTGTAATGTACACAACAGAAAAAGCCATCTTCATGGCATTAGTGTCTACAGTGTAGATTGTACATGAATGTGAAGTCATCTAGTGGTACAGGACTGGAGTCGGACCCACGACCGTTGTTTTGATCGCGAGTCCTATTTGGCGCCACTGGACTATCAATACACCTAAACCACCAGTTGTTATTTAAATTTAATCAGCGTTTCCTCAATTTTACTCGAGAGAAGATGTTTGTAATGTTAGTTCTGACGATTAACTGCCGTTTGTCGTTATCTAAAAGATACAAATTTTAATCACCTCTGTATACGTGCTTTCTAAAACAGGTACAAATCTGCAGTACCATTTACATTCACATGAAACACGAAATTTGAGAAAGACTAGTTTTTCGCTGCAAAGTAATTTATATTGTAAATGTTTATGAAAAATTTTAACGAAGACATTCACAATGCCGATTTCTTTTTTAATGTATTTATATTTAAAGGACTTTTAATTCTTTAGATTATATCAACCCTATTGTAACCTTATACATCTATTACTTTTTTAATGTACATATTTATATTTAAAGGACTTTTAATTCTTTAGATTATATCAACCCTATTGTAACCTTATACATTTATTACTTTTTCCAATTTATTCTCTAATTATAGTAATTAAATATTTGTAAAGACTAACTCTGGCATTTCACTATTGATAAAAAATACAGTTTTTGGGCTGCCATAAAAGTGAGGCTAGCAAAAATATTTTGAACTAGCCTCGCATCAAGAACGTTCCCTTTTGTGGCCCTTACCAAAGATAGTTGTGACACATAGAGATTGATCTTCTATTACATGGTTCACAGTTTGGTGACTCAGCTTTTCTCATTACGTTGCTCATGGAAAGTGACAACATTTTAAAAGTTAATTTTAAGTAACTCCCTAGACAATGGAAAGTCACAAATCCACGGGACTCGAGGAGGTTCGCACTGAATTGTTTTATCCCATATACATTTATCCTTGCTTTGCTGATCGAAATAAGGAAAAGGAAATCTAAGTATGGACAGAAAGTCCATGCTTAGGTTTCCTTTTTATAGTTTATAAAACTTCGTTGTGATTCGGTTAAATTTCTTGTAGTTCTCTTTCCGAGCATGCCAGCTACGTAAAACGATCTGCCTGTAAAACTATATGAAATGGAATCCATTGCAACTTCAGAGTTACATTACACCTGCTACACTTGTCTATGAGTACTATGATCGTCTAAGCTATTGAAGCGTCTCTGAAACTAAAAGCGTATTGAGGTCTCCTGGAGTGCATTTCTGGAATCCAGCAGTATTACGACCGTCCTTAGGCCAAAATTATTAGGCATACATTGTACCTTCAGAGATTGCAGCAAGCTCCAATGCCATTGTAGAAAGATCATTATTGACAAATTTTAAATTTCCGAGAGATGCTACTGCTAGGGTCATAAAAGGCTGCACTCGATGCACCAGTAGATTTAGAGCTATTGGTATAGATCTTGTCCCAACCTTATTTTTATAATATCGTTAAAGATTTTCTTGATCGTACTATATGTATTTTATTGGGTGGAAGATACTCATTCTTATAGTTTTAAGCATTCAATATAGTTTAAACATTTAAAGCCGATTTCCGAAACATTGAAATCTACTTTCCATTTGTCGGAATCATTTCCAATATTGTGTTCAACTCCAGATTACTTACAGTCTGTTATGAATTGATGAAAATATAATGATTGTCTTGTGAATCCTACGGGTATGATGTCAGACAGCGGATTACAATTAAGATGTTCGATTTAACTCATTCCGCCGTACAGCCACATTAGATGCAATAAAGGACAGGAGATTGTGATTTGTGTTACCTGCAAACTGCGTAGTGTGACCGAAACTTTCATAATGGTATTCCGCAAGAATTTATGGNTCTTATAGTTTTAAGCATTCAATATAGTTTAAACATTTAAAGCCGATTTCCGAAACATTGAAATCTACTTTTCATTTGTCGGAATCATTTCCAATATTGTGTTCAACTCCAGATTACTTACAGTCTGTTATGAATTGATGAAAATATAATGATTGTCTTGTGAATCCTACGGGTATGATGTCAGACAGCGGATTACAATTAAGATGTTCGATTTAACTCATTCCGCCGTACAGCCACATTAGATGCAATAAAGGACAGGAGATTGTGATTTGTGTTACCTGCAAACTGCGTAGTGTGACCGAAACTTTCATAATGTTATTCCGCAAGAATTTATGTAAAACCCTCCGTAATTCAAGTCTCACGTGCATCCAATCATACATTGATTTGACCGGTTACTTTGTAATAATATGTCTGTTAGAGTAGCAAAGAGAATAATATAAACTCAATGCAAACAATAATAAACTACCGCGGAAATAATACTAGTATATCTCATTACGTAAATATAAGCATCGGATTTGTAAACATAAACGGAACATCTGGTTTTCAACCAAGCGACTTTTCGGGTAGTTGGCTTTATCCTGACCTGTTACTGCAAGGGTTTGGACTCTTGAAGAAAACCTGACTACCAAACTAATTATGTTATTTAGAATTTGCCTAAATTTAGACAACTCATTCAAATTCAACCAAACATTTGATGTTAGTAGTCAACCAAATTTTACAGCTTTGTTGTCTTCGCACGTTTTCTTTTTTGTTTTTAAAGTACTAGTAATTAAACATTGTTTTTAGTAATTTTGTAGTAAATAAAATGCTAAATAGTTTTTGGTCAGATTAAAGCGTATAATGATAAAATCAGTTAATTCACAAAGTATTAAGTCAAAATCAGCTTGTAATAATGCTCGGTTAGACCACTGTGGTGTTTACGAACATTATACATAATGCTAGAGAGATACTTTATTAGACCCTGATCCTTTTACGCATATGGTATCAGTATTTTCATTCCTTTTTTCAGTCGAATTATATTGTCATTCCAATATTGTACACAGGCCTCCCCAAGCTTGCGCTACACTTCTTGCGATTGTATCCTTTGTTGTCCTTGTACCTTTCTTCATACAATCAACATTGGTCATAGCGTCGTACGAAGTTATATGACCAAGTTGACTTTGAACATGATAAACATTACGTTATGCTGCTTGTGGATATAAAAAAAAGATAAAATATTTGATTGATATTTTTTAACTGTAGATAAATACTGTAAGAGAACCAGAGTAACTGACATAACTCACATCATCACAGAAGAAACAGACTGAGTTGATAATAGGACAGTCACGTCTGTCCAAGGAGTAATGACTGACAGACCGGATACGTTCTGGATAAAGACCGCGTATCGTCAAACACAATATAGTATACCTTCTAAGGTATACTAAAACACATACATGTCAAACACAATATAGTATACCTTCTAAGGTATACTATATTGTGTTTGACGATACGCGGTCTTTATCCAGAACGTATCCGGTCTGTCAGTCATTACTCCTTGGACAGACGTGACTGTCCTATTATCAACTCGGTCTGTTTCTTCTGTGATGATGTGAGTTATGTCAGTTACTCTGGTTCTCTTACAGTATTTATCTACAGTTAAAAAATATCAATCAAATATTTTATCTTTTTTTTATATTTGTAACGTTTTTATATTAATATGTCGATAATATTCATATATTACTTAGTGTAAGACTGCTACTTAATGATGTAAATCCTAAACCTCGGGCATTTAAATTTATAATATTATTTTTAGTCCTAATAAAATTTATCGTCCATAATCCGTAATAATTCATAACATTCTCGTTTAAATTAAGTTTTGATATTATAATACTCAGATTACAATCAGAGTTATAATAGGGCTGTATAGCGCTGGCATAATAATAACTTCATTTCATTTCTGTCTGTGAATGCTGTTAGAATCACCGATACATCAGGATAATGGACAGCAGCGTTGTCCTGTTATTCACTCAAAATATATCGCGATCTTCAAGAAGCCTGCTAAGCGTGGAAATAATATGGCGAATCCCATCTTTTTAACGAGGAGACCCACGTCCAGCGGTGGAATTCCAAGGGCTAATGATGATAATAGTTATGAAGAAAATCTCTCGAATTCAATCGATCACTCATACAATTGGAGTAGGAGATGAACACACAATTGAGAACCTTGCAGCAAAAGGGAGGCAGATCCAAATTTTAGCCGTTGCTCTTTTTAACTATAAAAAAATTGTAGTTATTCTAAAACTTAATTATTTACCTTAAAATATTTACTAAAATATGTAAATATGCATATGTTATATTATAACATGTAACTGTAAGACATAAGTGTAACAATTAATTTTTAGACACCTTTTATTTGAATACCCGAAAATTTTGAAATTTGGACTTGCCTCCTTTTTGCTGCAAGGTCCTCAATTGATTATGTGCATAATACATTATTTGAATAGAGTCAAATATAAATTATGTTCAACTGAACATAGTTTATAATTCGTTATAAAAATTAGTTCGTTTCATTATAAAAAATATATTTTATTTCGTTATACAAAATATAATAGTTATAATTGCGCTTGTCTATTAACTGTCTGAGAAATCCCAAATGTATCTTGAAAACATGTAAATGCTAAGACCAAAAGGTTCAGACGATGATAGAATTATGAATTTATTACAAAGGTCATTGTCATTTTATTCCAATAAAATTCTCGTCTCATGATTATCAGTGATTGTGTTTTTTTTTCTTACAGACATTTAAGTTGCAGTCCCAGTGAAATATGGCGGCTAAAACCACACCCGTGAGTATATAGATTTTTATTATTTAATTGATTAATTTAATATTACTACAAAATAAAAAATAACACATCATACCGAAGTTTTGTCCATTATATTTTACTGCCATCTGTTGATAGTGTATTGAAACATCAACAGCTCCCGTAGGATACAACGCAAACTTGACCACTGTATTAATGTATCCTAATCAGACTTTCAATACTAGATGGCGCTTCAACTCAAGATATTGCACCTATTGTGTAGATGGCGCTGTTTGAGCATGGAGAACATCCCTGTTAAGAAACCTGAAAATACTTGAGCTTGGTTATCGTTTCGTTTACTATCCGCGAGGTGGCGTCAAGAGATGTGTCATTTGTATGACAATATGATTTCATATAAACACATCTCTCATTATGTTCTCTTAAATTTACATAATCTCTATTATAGCACAGGCACAATCAGTATTTTTTTCTTGGGTCGCGCGCGGATCATTCCAGAAATCACAACATATGTTATTTAAGTGTTAACGAAAAACTTCATAAGTGTCATCAACCCATCTACTGCAGGGCAGGGTATTCCTCCTGAAATGGGAGGGATTAGAAAACATTGTGAGGAAACCTACATGACTGATTTTCACGACAACGTGTGAAGTCTACTAACCGACATTATGCCAGCGTGGTGAACTAAATTGATAAAATGCTTAATGAAAACTCTATTACATATTTAAATTTTAGTGAAAACGATGATATTGGTGTTGATTTTGTTGTAACAGAACTTAACTAAATTTAGTCCCTCTCTATCTTTTTCTAATGTCAAACGCCAAAACGAGTTAGCTACAATTTAGGTGCTGTCTGTTTCGTTTAGAAACATCAAAATAAAAATTAGACACGATCTCTGAATATTCGGACTAAAGATGCGCAAAAACAACTTTTTTTGAACCGTTTTGCAGAAACGTAGGTTGGCACTCGCTATAAATGTTTACTATCTCGTTTTGGCGTTTGACATTAGAAAAAGATAGGGAGGGACTAAATTTAGTTAAGTTCTGTTACAACAGAATCTGCACTATTGGGAACATATTTTTATAATTTAATCTAATTGGTGCTTTGTAATTGCTACACGCTACTCTTAATGAGTCGTTGAGATGAGAATCTGTAAGCCGGTTTCTGTGCATATACGTGTTTTGAATATCTATTTGGAATAGGATGATTCGCAAACATATGTAGATGCAAACAACGCAAGTAGAAATTGGGCGGATTTTTGAATATCTTATAATTTTTCGGGTAGTATTGTTCAAATTCGGCGTACTCTATTTTAGTACTCTTTTTAAAAACAACTTCTAAGTTTGTATCATTTTGCATTTCGATAGTCGTCAAACAAGTTATAATCCAAATTGAGGCCAATTGTAAAATGGTTGTCGGTTCTAGGTGCCGGGGATTTTCAATGAGCGCTAGAAAATTTTAATTCTTCTGATACCGGAGATATATTATTTGAAGTTATCGACTGTTTAACTTACTTTAAAAGACATTACGCGACATTTGATATAATCGACTTGCAAACAGAATTTGAAACTACACCAGGTGAATCACTTCAAAGCTTAGCGAGCCACTTATAAAAGCTTGGCGGACCGGAGTTAGTCTGAGTACTGCTGCTGTAGCATAATCCAACTTAAATCGGGCTTTGCTGTTATTTCAGGTGACTCAGACTCAGATGATGAATTGCCATTTGACGTCATACCTGTAAGCTGCCACAGTTCTGCCAGCGAGAACTATAATTGAGAAAA